>JAKSZP010005610.1:0-95791 GCA_022478985.1 Massospora cicadina
AACAGGATGCAAGTGAGAGAAATAGAGAACAATGGAAGTTACCTAGTTTATGATGAATAAAAGAGGTCTAAGCTTACTTTCTTTGTTTGAAAAAATCTGACCAGAGGATGGACATTACAAAAAGAAAGAATAAAGAAAACATTGACATGAACTTGAGCAGGGTCAGCTCCATCAAGGAAAATTTTTACATCCAGATCAGGACTCATATTTTTCTGGCTAAGTCATGGGTTAGGTTATCATGTTGGTAGACATACTAACCGCCAATAGCTTCCTTCAGCTGGCACCCCAGACAATGTTTAAAGGGCAATAATGAAATTACAACCTTAAGGGTGGTAGCCAGGCACCCACACAACTCGCGTTCCACCCCCAGGGTTGAGCTTACTATCTAAAAGTATATCTGCTGCTTTTCTGGAGGTGTACTAGAGATTTCTTTTTACATACCAATAACCATTGCAAAATTCTCATTGTACTATAATTGTTTTATTTATAGTTTAACAATATGGCTAAAATAACTGGCTCTTTCCACTCGGTGTAACTTTCTGAGCCAAATTACATGAATTTATAAAACAAATTAAATTCGCCCATTGTAGTTTTGCTCCGATGTCCTTGGATTCTCTTCTGGCTGCTCCAGCATGAGGCAGCGGCGAAGCTCCCCCGCCATTTTCCGCCCAGCAGGAAAACGCGCTAGGACTGGTTCACCCAGTCATTCCAAACCTATGGGACAATACGTTCCGCCCAAGGACCTAGATGCCCACCTTGCTTGTACCCAAGTGGTACCTCGCTGCCCCCTAGTGCTCCCCCAGAGCAATTTGCGCTACAGCCTAAGGGTCAAATTTGGGAAACTATTCCCAGACTATGACCAAGCCATTATCAAAATGGCACAGGCGATGATGACGCCCATCAGTTCTATTGATTTCTGCCCCTAAAAGGGGTATTTTGACCTCAGCTTCATCTGCAAAGCTGACGCTGCCACTGCAGCAACTGTGCCCCTGGTATTCCAGGGCACCCCTCTCCCCACAACTTGAACTCAGCTCCCAGCGGACACCACTTTGGTGGTTCAGTTTGCTGGTTTGCCCACCCACCTCACCCCTGAAGTGCTCCACCAGGAGCTGATAGACGGTTTGGAAGCCTATGGCTCCAACCCCATCTTACAATTTGTTGTCCCAAATGGGGCCACATGACTCACTGGGCCTCAGACATATGCCACAATCAGCCCTGAATTTAATAAAATTGTGGGGTCAATTCCACCACACACTGTTATCCCCTCAGCACCTGACCATCCATTTTGGGCCCACATCAAGGGCGGGCGGAAGATCTGTCCATCATGTTTTGAGTTAGACCATTTAAAATGCAAGTGCCCCTCCTCAACCACTTCCGGTGGATCAGATGACTCATCATCTGACATCCAATCTGCTGCCCACCCTGTACAATTTCTGATATGGGGCACAATCCTACCTCCCCACCCCCAAAGCCTGTTGCTGCATCTGCACCTGCAGCCACCAATCAGCCTCCTCCTCACTCCAATACCATAAATAATTCCACCAATCAAGCATTGGATTGGATCCCAGTTTGATCCCATGCTTCCTCAGATAATTCAACCAAACCTCAACTGTATGCTGATTCCCTAATCCAATTCAACCAAACCCCATGGGAATTATTGGCTGAAATTGATGAATCAGGTAAGCTCATTGAAGAACCATCTCTGCAAATCAAGCGGTTCATTAATGCAGAATGGGACGCCAGATACCCCCCTCAACTTTATACCCCACAGCCAAATGCCAAATCGTTTTGCAGTGATCACCATCTTGCATTCAAAGCAGCTGCAACACCAGATTGTCATCCCCTGCACAAAGCTGTTTCTAAATCAGTAGCAATGCTCACAGGAGGAGTTCCACCTCCTGTTATCCCCACAACCTTAACTCAAAAAAGTAAAATCATGGTGACAGCTATACAAAAATGCAAATGATGCTATCCAGAACGTGGCAACTATAGCACGGAATCCAAAAGCAAAAATAACCTGAACCAACATTACCATGTTCATTAAGCTCCTAGATGCCCGCATCAAAGCTGAAAAAGCTTTAACCAAATATCTCAGTGCCATTTATCTAGCTGGCAATTTCCATGAAATTCTAATTATCAGTGATATTGAACCCCATGCTGCAGATGCCCCAACGCCATTACTGTCAGCCGTGACATGCACTCTATTATGAGAGGAAGAAGCTGCTGCTGAAAGGCCGCCAAAGATGAGCCCCCCAACCCCCTCTCCCCTTCCGCCATGGAGGGATAAGCGGTTTCCGCTGCCCACCTAGTTTGTTTTTTGATCCATTCATTCAATCCGTTCATTAGGGCGTTTTGTTTGAACCAAGTAGTTATTTTAGTTTTTAAATTAGCTTTAGCTTCAGTAATGTCCGTCCCCTGGTAAGCTTGCCTTGAATAAATATAATATGGTTAAACTATTGATACAGAGGGACAATTAAGTTAGGATGTATAAATAAGTTTAAGGATAAGCTTTTTGGTTAATGAAATAAGAAATAAGGTAAGGGAATCTTGAAAACAGTCTTTTAGAGTATTTAATTCTAATGGTTAAGAATAGTTTGGTGAGCCATGTACCCTGAACTATTGTATTAGACCTATACGCAAAACACAGGTCAGTTATACCTTACTTTAAAGACATTTTGATTACTTGAATTTAATAAAGTAACTATACTTATGAGGTTCAAATTATACAAGCTATTTAATCATGCTTTTTTTATCAAAAGAAAATCATAAACAGCAGCTATCTCTTAGAAAATAAGGTTTTCACAGCTTGACAACTATTTATTTATTGAATAAAGATAGTTGATATTTCACTAATAGAAAAAGAAAGCTATAAAAAATTTGAGCTATATATTATACTTATCAGCTATAACAATATTTATTAATTTTTATGCTTATTAGTGTCTTAACTTTTATTCAGATTTCTCATAAAAAGTAAGCAAATAACCACTATGTAGCTTTACTATCAGCATATCTTGTCTTTGCAATAGCAAAGCCCTGCAAACAGCGCTCTGAGTTATCTTGTATTATGAGGTCAATCGCTATTAATGCCCATTCTAAAGTTATAATAAGCGCAATTGTAATTAAAGTCCCAACAAAGTTGTTTTATTCCTCCTTGATTCACGTTATGTTCAGAAAAAACTCATTGGCTGGTCAGGGGTGGTCGTTTAGACAATCTATTGTGAACAGATATAAAGTTCTCTATTATAAAGAAGTTTGTAATAACTAACAACTACCATTAAGAATTTCAGAAAAGTTTGAGTGGTCTATTTTAGTCATTAACAATATACATGGAATGTAGTGAAGTAGTAATAATTTATATATGTATATAGATTTAGCATATCAAGTAAACCTTGCTGTTTAAGCTTGCTATACTACTTTTAATTCTGTAACTCTATCCTTTAAATGAGGCATAAAATCTAGATTCTTTTATATACATATTGTTATCTTATTATTTTATATTTTTACTCTTTATAGAAACTAGACGCTTATTATCAATTGGATGCAGCCAAAAAATACTTATAGCACATGATTCATCTCATCAGTCATATTAAAACTTGGAAAAGACACCAAAACCAACGCTGCACTTATTAATCTGACAGCATGCAAGATATAGCTTGAATAATATAACTCATATATTGCAGAATTTTGAGACTTCTACCATTAATAGTTGACACGTTTCATTAATTTATAGAGTCAAAGTATTGTCAATTCATGACAAAACTTTTTTGGATTAAATGATATTGGGTTAAATGATATTGATATTGCAATAGCTGATGCTTTTATTACTATAATAAAACTTTACTTCTTCCTTCCAAGCGCTTACCCATATAATCTTACACATTATTGGGCGATTACCTCCAATGCATATAAACAGTCACTTTTATATTATAAATATGAATGCTATACCATCCTTGTTCTTTATACATCTATTTAATTTTTACCCATTCTAACAAAGCTCATGTTCACTGATAAAAAGCTTTAGTAGCATTAGAGGTTCTCTATGTAATCTAGATCACTGATGATAAACCCTGATTATTTAGGGTTTAATAACCTAACAATTGATCTTAGATTAAGCTACTATGTTATGCAAAAATTTAAAGGGTCCTTAAATAATTTAAAATTTGACATATATATAACTATGAATGATTAACTTAAAGTTTGTTGCTTTTCAAGAGGCTTTTATTTCAGAGCTTCACGCGCATTAAAATATAAAGAGAAAAGGGTGAATACACTTTCTTAACATTCTCTATAAAGTAAATATATTATATCCATGTCTGAAGGTTATATATCAGCCAAAGTGCTCTTAGATCATAAAAACTCTTAAACATGTTATAATGATTTATAAAAAAATCAACAAGTGTTTTAGGATGATAAAGTTGCCTTTAAACTTTACCATCCATAATTATTATGTCAGTTTAAACTAGCTTAACTGAAATAAAGTTAAAATGTGGAAACATGTATACCTTATACTTGCTTGATATCTTGAGGCGATTAACACCGCTGGCCTCATAAACAAAGAAAACCCAAAACTATACCTCTTCATGCCCATGTCGCTGATGCTCCCACCTTGATGCTGTCTACTATGGTCCACCAGCTAAAGCGGGCACCAGAAAAAAGTTTCCCTAAAGCTTTCTCGCCTTCTGATATGGCTTTCTAGGCTGTTAGCTGAGGTGCCATATTAGGGATTTCTTATTTCTAATAATCCCTTTGTTTGGCCCATTTGCAAATAAAAATGCGTGATGGCTCCCCTTTTGGGTTGGGCACCACAAGTGCTAAAAAAAGAAACCTGTATACCTTATAGCTTTTTTTATATCTGTGTCAAAGTACTTATGTATTAGTTAAGGTTGATCAAGTAACTATTCATAAATATTTGTACTTACAGCAATATAAAGTCATTTTAGTGCAAAGTATATTTAAGTGAGCTAAAATATAGCCTAAAGATCTATTAAATTTTTGTTAAGTAGATTGCAAGGTGCTAGATAAATTTCAAGCTAACTATGTTTTTTGCATAACACTTTACTTGAAAAGTTCTAATGCATATAATAGTAAGTTCAGTAGCAAAATGATTTTTGGATTAAATTATACTTACGTTCAAACTTTTAAGTTAGATGTTTCTAAAGTAAATCTCATGGAATAAACAAAGTACTAACCGTTGATTTTTAGGCTGAAGTTATGTGCCATGTTTGCATTAACAGTCTATGCTCTATTTCACTCACCATACAAAATTTTGTGAAAAGATAGGTAGTCTAGCAGTTAAACATATATTTTTCAATAGGCGTAACTCCTGACTCATGGTAGGATTGTGGCAAAATTAGATGGATAGCTAGTAATTATTTAGAACATACCTCATAAGTCAAACATATATGCAAAAATCTTAATGGTATTTTTCTGCATAATTGCACCAGCCTTGATAGTAGGATTTTCTGTTTATCTATCTAAGTTGATAAAAGACCCTTTAAACCTTTTTTTCCTAAGTAAAGATGAGATATTGCTATTATGCTTTGGTCTAGTTAATTGATTTGTGCTAAATCCTCTTACATGGTTAACATATAGCACAGTTTCAATTAAAGAATAAACTCTATATCCCATATCCATCCCTTTATCTTCATCCCTCTTATAATTTCTGAGATAGACATCACATCAATATGATTAGTCATTAATACTGCTTCGCTTGCCATCCCCCCTCTTTAAGCTACCCAAGCCTGTTTTACTGCTGGATATAACTTATGTTATTAAGTGAGGTATTTTGATTTTATTATGTTCTGGCGCTGCCTTTGTTGTCTAATACTCTTTAGTTAAAATAGCATATAATTACTCATTAATTACACGCTCATTCAGGCTAATTTAAAAATTTTACCCCAACTTCCAATAATCTTATATAACGCTATCTCTGTATTGCAACAGAAGCCAATAGAATCTCTAGGCTCAGCTATCATATTTTTTCATTTTAATAAACCAGATATACTATTGTTACTATATATTTGCACTTTATGCCACTTAGACCACCATGCACCGTCTATAGCCCTTGTTACACTGTTTTGTCTACTGTGATGGATAGGGTCGTTCCACATGACTACAAAACAGTTGGGAACGGATGCTTACTTGATAGCTAATAGTATCATAGTTTAGAAAATAATAAATCCCTTATCTGTTGGCTGTGGTATATCTTGAGAGGAGGCCTTATAGCATGATAAGAACTATAATGGTCACTAACATCAAGGTTTGACCTCCTAAAGGGGTGTATAAAGCAGCAATGATCTTATCTAAATATGAGGTGTAATCCGTTAATGTAAGGACCATAAGAGCCTAAGTTCCGTTTTGGGTACTACCTCACATTTTCTTTGGAACCACCTGATGCACCAAGCAACATAAAGAACTATGGCTATAAAGCCCTCTATCTGATAATGGGTCAGCTATTTGAATGGGAACATGTTACCCATAATGTACGCCATGATGCCCAAATTGCTTTTAAATAAGATGATAAAAATTTAAAATAATTAAGTTGGTGATGTCTTATTTAAAACCCAAGAAATTAAGAAGTATAGTAGGCCATTACCCTCACAAGTTAGGGTAATGGCCTATATAAGGGGATTGGGCTTTGGAGTTTACTGTCACTTTTCTTACGTGTTGTATCCTTTCCTTAAGTTGCTGATCCCTGGGTTTGCGCTTTGGAGTGATGGGCCAGATTGCAAAGTTGTCATGATAGTTGGGTTGTGAGAGAGGATGGTGCATTCCATGATTGTCTGCTCCCTAATCAAGCTTCAAACATCTTTCAAAATCTTTATATTTGAGATGCACTTCACCTGAAGTATCCCAGCGTTTGATTGTCATAGGAAACAAAAATAAAATGGTTGTATCTGAGAAATAATAAAAGGAAGAGCCATATTTGCAAAATAAAAATTTTAATTTTACAGTAAAATTAATTAATCCCACTGTGAAAATTAAAGCAAACTGATTTTGGGATTTTAGGATTTTGATTTGGAGGGAATTCTTGTCAAAGGGGTAACAGTATGGGAGAACTTACCTGGAGTAAGATGTGCCATTTTGGTAGATTATCCTAAGGTTTTCTTCACACAAAGGCTTATAAAAGTAATATATAAATGCAAGGAAAGGTGGGAACTGGAGCTTTCATATAAGAAAGGGGGTTGAAGGCACTGGAAAGCCTTACAATAAATCTAGAGATTTTATATTTTGGGTCATTTATATTTTGGTTGCAATCTCTAATTAAATTTTTTTAACCTATTTATTTATATAAGATTAAGTTAAAAGTATTAAGGTTTATTAAGGGCATCTATAGGATGGGTGCTTGGTCACCTGTAGACCTTGTAGAGTTTGGGTGCCTGCTCAGCACTTGTCAGGCTCTATAATCTCCTTAGACCCTTCCAAGCCTGTTCTAATGATGTGAGAGGGTACTTGAGGCTGTGTGGGAGCTTTTTAACATTTTGTTTTTCATTAATTAGTCATTTTCTATTTTGGCTTATTTTGAAATTTTGCTGAATCTTGCACTTCTGAGGTGATTTGAAAATTGATTTCCAATAGTCTAGGCCAAAAAGTTCAAATAATCTAGGCCCCTGGAATCCTCATTTTGGGCCTAGCATTCCAACTTTGAAACGCTAGGGCTATGTGGTTATCAGGCAGTGTCTTGATTGTCAATCCAATATATATCCCCTCATGGGTTTAAAATCTAAAGTACTATGTTTAGTAATTAATTATAGTACTAGTATGGTGGGGTTATAAAATTATGAATTGGTATAAATAGGCTTTTAAAGTTGACCTAGTCAATGACAGTTTGCATTATATAGTTAGTTTACTAGCAGAGCCAAATGTACTAATAGGGTTCACTTTTGGTAAGCATAGATAGTTACTATTTTCTGTAAACTAGTTTGATACAATATTCTAAAAAAGTTTTTGACTCTCTATTAATTTTACTTTCTAAATCAAACAATCCATAAATTCTCATCAATAAACCATGCTTCAGCCTTTATATTTCCTTCTATATGAAATGCATCTCCCAAGGTTGATGCCATTTTGGACCAACTTTCTGGTCTCATGGTACCATGGCCTTGATTGAGATGCCACCAGGGGTATATCTTTTGGCTTTCCTCGCCTGTGAAATAGTATGAATCCATTAAATCAATCTTTTCATCCTGGCCCAAGGCTAAGTCTTAACTAAAGCGCTCCTCAACAAAATATCTTATGTTCTCTATAAAAGCATTAGATGACAAACTGGTTAGTTATATTTATCTAAACCATGGTCTGATTTTATAATCACCTGATCACTTACCCAGGTGATCAACTTGGGATTGGCCCATACTTTACTATGCTTAGAGGTATATGATTCCATCACGTTGGGTTTCTGGTGATTATAGCTGAGGTGTAGGAGTTATACCTGTTTTTAACTATGGTAAATCAATTTAATCTTTAGCTTAAATGGGATTAATTGTTCATTGTTGCTGTACAATTCACCAGCACTTAAATCATCAGTCTGTAAAGTCAGTAATCATATTAGATAATCACTGTTAAAGAGCTATGCACCTGTTGGGATTTTTGCCCATATTCCCAGCTGACTAGGATACCAGGGGTCACTAGGGGATAATTCACTATAGCGAGGAGAATTGGATATCAGTTGACCCTGATTTCAGGGTAACAATGTTTGGAGGATTTTAGGTACTTTTTCTGGGTTGTATCCATTATGGATTAATCTGGGTGAAAGCTTAAGATCTTTTCAGACAGAGTTGCTGATGAAATAGGGGCATCTGATAGTTGCTTGATGATCAAATCTCAGTTGTACCAATTGGTATTGGTCAGGTTTCATCACTGACTGATTTATAATTTAAGTATCAAGTTGTGAGGTGAGTGATGCCACCTACAACTAGCAAATTAATCAGTTGGTTCATGACCTGCCTAAATGGGTAACAAGTCCCATTACCTAAGCTGGCCGCTTTTCAAGTATGGTTGGTTCGCTGGAATTGAGAGGAAAACGTTGGGGACACGTTTTCTGACTCATTCCAATTTTGGTCTTAATGATGTCTAACAACAGAATCCTAGCCAGGATGGGGAAGACCGTTGCTGATGAGACGATGATGGGTAATTTAATGGCAATGGCTGCCATTTCATCAATTAGGTGCCAAATGAGGGTTGAGCACTAAATTCCCACTATAAATTCCTTAAGAACTACTTAATAAAGATATAACCTTTTACCAGAAGATACTTTTTATAAGAAACCTTTTACCATAATCCATTTAGGTTTCTATTCCTTATCAAGGAAATTATTGCTATGTGCTTTAATTGGGAGACTCTTTAGGATAAAGAGTAAGGATCTGAGCATGAATCCAGAGAATAGAAGCTAAACTGAATCAGGGATTGCTGCCAACTGTGGATCATTAGAGAGAAGCTGTAAACAAGGATCTGAGCGTGGATTGAGTTAGGCAGTATAAGGGAATGAATCCTTATTGAGGACATCCTAAGTATTTTGAGGGAAAATACTGGTCAAGCGCTGGACCCAATACTAGTACTTTATTCAACTACGGATAATAGTCTCCATACTATTATCAAATGAATGCATCTTACTATCAGATAACGCCAAGAATTGCACAACAAACTTGTGCAGTTAATTAATTTAGTGGTTATCAGCCAAGAATAATCAAGAACCCTATAAATTTTAACAACACCTCTCTAACTTAGTGTAAATTGACCAGTTAGAAAGATGAGTAATGGCATGATTTCATCCTTAAATCATCTAGGTTCATTTATATAATCAAGTGGTGGTTTTTTAAGATACACCCTCTACCCCTATTTCATTGCACATAGTCTGATCAAACTTACCACCCGTGATCCTTGAGACCTTTAAGTTGTATTTAATGTATAATGTGGCTTAATTTGAAAATATATCAAACTTTATTTAAAATTTAAACAACTATGATAGATTGCTCATTCAACCCTTTATACTAATGTAAAAGTCAACTTTTATTGGTTACCTAAACCAATCTTTAGAACCCCAGTTTACAAAAGTAATAGCTCTCTCCAGCAGGGTATATATAGTTGAGGATATCTACGTTGGCCCAGTTTAACTTTTAATCCAATCCAATCAAACCTATCATTAAACCCTTCTTTTTTTAAACCAATCTATAAGCCGTTATGAAAAGAGCATATATGGATTAAAGAGATGTTAACTCACCTTACTTAATCTACATACTATAAGCCCAAATGGCTACAGCTGATACCCCAACCAATATAATAAATTGGGGATAGAATTTGAGTTACCCTTTTACACTTTATGCCATAGCATAAGCTGATACGCTCATGCCAACCTTACTTTTCACGCGGTTACTAAATGTGAGCCTGGTTTAAATTAGCGTTTAAACCTAAACTATCAATTAACTTAAAATGTACTGGTATGGTTACTTCTCATCTGGCCGCTTATCTTTTAACTTTACAAAAAAGGGGGAGAGCTGAACCCCATTATAAAAGCATCAATTGATGCGCCTATATATGTAAAACCCCCAACCTTTAACCCCTATACTATATCTAAGGGGTGCGAGTCAAACGAGTCAAACCCCTTTTTCATAAAAAAATCTACCAATACGCCTATATATTAAACCCCCCAACCTTTAAACCTCCATACCCTAATCCAAGGATGAGGTGACCGACCTTTTAAAGGCTGAAGGCGTGTAAAAAAGTCCAACTCAAGTAATTTCCATCAGGAAACAATTTTAAGGGGTAAAATTTGATACAATACTTCAAACCTTAAACCCAGTTGGTTCACATATAGGTTACAGATAGTTTCACTCCCAGGATTAAATTTTGATGTGGGTTTTGATAATACCTTTAGACTCTAAAACCTTGTCAACTTGACCCCCTCATTGGCAGGGATGGTTTAACTTTTAAGGTGAATCTTTACACTGTAAAACTGAAGGGTTTAAAAGGTGTACTCTGGAGCTTTACTCAAAGTTATGAGCTTTATACAATTACAAGTCTGATATTGTGAGAAGTGCATTTCAAATGTAAATAAAGATAATATCGACCAAAAGGCCCTGGCTGATTCTTGGTGAAATCCCCAAATTGGAATGATACTTCTATTCACACTCCTTGGAAAATAACTCGAGTCTCAGTAGTTGTATTGCACCAACCATGCTACGGAATCAGGGGAGTCAATCCAAGGTTCTTCCCTGGGCCACTTACAGTTTACTTCAAACACCTAGGTGAAGACCACCCCCTTTTATAGCCTCAGAGAGGGTCCCACAAGGTACAAATATTTTCCTGCCCAATTTTTAGGTCAAATATATTAAATCCTTACCACACAGATTTATCCTATGTGCTATTGACTCTCCATCGACTGTTCCATCAAAGCGAGGGGAGTCTCTAGAATGCTGATAGGTCAAAACCCAATATTCCCTAATTTGGCTATTCCTAGCTTAAGCTGAATTTTGTGCCTCACTCACTTTGAGCCTCGATATGGTTAAATACTAAGCCTTGAGATATTGAGAGAGTTCGCTTTTCAACCCCCAAGTTCAACTTAATAAAAAACTTATAAAATCCAGCTTTTTTAGTATTAGTAAAGTTTTTATATTTTAAATTTAAAGTGGTATAAAATCCCCTAAAAACATTTATTCCCGCAGTTGAGAATTTTACTTCTGTGAAATATTGTTGAAATTCAGGTGTAAAAAGCACCGGCGAGGATAAAAACAGCCTGGGCTCCAACAACGAGGTCGAGTTAAACTTGAGTGGGGTATTTATGTGTTGGTAAATTGAGACAAACTGGTTAAAATGGAATTTAACCTAGCACATGATACAGTTAAATACTTTAAACTTTGACCCTTGGGAAGGTTATATGGTTGTTGGAGGCGATCGGCAACTTTTTTAGGGAAGGAGTTCTAGGAGAGCACACGCTTAAAATTACGAGCAAAAAAATCAAAACCTTAAAGCACCCAAACCGTGTAACTTATAAACCATTAAATCAACCTACCGAAGGTTGGGGTCGAAGTTGATGCCAACCAAGCACCTAACTTTAATGTGGCGCGAGCGCTCGTTTAGCAGAGAGGCGGGATATTAACCGGCGTTAACCGTAGCGGGCGCGGTACACGGATTCCATCTTTTCGTCGATGCGGGTAAAGAGATGCTGAGGGGAGCCAACGACATGGCCTGGGAGAAGGGACTGGGGATCAAACTCGGTACCCAACCAGGGCAGCGGGGCGTTGAGCTGGGCGCACAGGTCATTGGCGGTGGAGGGCATGAAGGGGAAAACCAGAGCTGAAAGAAGATAGGCCAAGTTGACGGCCACTCCCACGGCAGCATCGCACCGCTCACGGTGAAGGGTGAAGAGCGAGTTGTCGAGCCTGACCATCTGCAGGTACCCGTTACCGAGCTGCGAGACCTCCATGGCGGTGCGCAGGCCCTGCCGCAGTCTGCCCAGCTTCATATCGGCATGGTAGCGTGCCAGGAGGGCGTTGACATCCTGGACCAGCTTACCCTCAGTCGGGCCCGAGGCGGAGAAGGCCGGCAGGGTACCGTTATACCGGTGGGACGCGCAGAACTTGAGGATGCGGTTGCAAAAGTTGCCAAGGTTGGCAAGCAGCTCGGAGTTGTTCTTGGCGATGAAATCCTTCCAGGTAAAGACGCTGTCGTTGGAGTCCGGCCGGCTGGCCACCAGGTAGTAGCGCCACACCGAGATGGGGATGCCGGTGTCGAATACGTTGTTGCCGAACACCCCCACGTTGCGCGACTTGGAGAACTTGCCGCCCTCGTAATTCAGGTACTCGGTGGTATTGATGTGGTGCAGCAGGGTCCACCGCTCGTGGGTGCCGAGCAGCGAGCTGGGGAAGATGATGGTATGGAAGGGCACGTTGTCTTTGCCCATAAACTGGTACAGCTTGACCTCGTCGGGGTTCTTCCACCACCTTTCCCAGCCCGGGGTGTAGTTGGCGGTGATGGATAGATACCCGATGGGGGCGTCGTACCACACGTAGAAAACCTTGTCTTTCATCCGCTCGAGCGGCACTGGCGTGCCCCACTTGAGGTCCCGCGTGATGCAGCGCGGCTTGAGGCCCTCCTTGAGCCACGAGTGGGTGATGGTGCGTCCGTTGCTTGTCCACTTGCCCGCCTCGCTGCTCAAGGCTACAAAAGCTTCGCAAGCCGGCTGTAGCTTGGTAAGATCCAGAAACAGATGCGTCGAGTCCTTAAGGATGGGCCGATTGCTGCACAGTTTGCACCGTGGGTTAATCAGGTCCGAGGCGTTGAGGAGGCCGCCGCATTGGTCGCATTGGTCACCGCGCGCGTCAAAGTAGCTGCATCGGGGCAGCCACCCTCGACGTATCGATCGGCGAGGAACCGGCTGCAGTGCTCGCAATACAGCTGGGTCATGGTGTCCTCGATGAGATAGTTATTGGCTAGCAGCTGAAGGAAGATGCTCTGGGCGATTTCGGTCTGCTGAGGGGTCGTCGTCCGCCCAAAGTGATCGAACTCGATTTGGAAAAGGTCATACACCTCGCGGTGCAAGGCGTTGTACTTGTCGCAAAGCTCGCGGCAACTGACACCCTCCTCGATGGCCTTGGTTTCGGTTGCAGTTCCATACTCGTCCGTGCCGCAGATGAACAGGTGGTTAACCTTGGTGATCCGAAGATATCTGGCAAAGACGTCGGCGCTGAGTGTTGACCCGATCAAGTTTCCGAGGTGGGGTACATTGTTGACATACGGCAGAGCACTTGTGATGAGTATGTTCTCTTGCCCAGGACTCGGTAGCCTATACGTGTTAATAGCACGCTGGCCACGGCACGTACTTTGGTTCGAGTGGTTTGGGTGGAAGGGCAACCCCAGGCTTAAGCTTACGCATAGTCTCATCACCGACCAGGGCTTGTCCCTCAACCCCCTCCTCGGAGGGGATCTGGGGCAAAATTCCTACACTCTAACAACTTCATCAGGCCTACGAATCATCGGGGCTTACCATTTATCAACCAAAGCCAAAGCTTCGACGACGGACTCCCGTTTTGAAAACCCGGCAAACCAAGCTTCCAGCTCCTGGTGCGCTTTCAACGCATCCGGTATTTTTTGCGTCAGGCTGAATAAATCCGCAAATAAGGCGATCTCCACCAGCTCCCTATTATCAACAGGGAGCTTAGCCAAGCTCTCCTGGGCCCGGGAAAAGACCTTCCAGAGGGAGGCGACGTGAGCGTCCGGTTTCAAAATGGATGGGAGCAGGGTGTGCTCCTCCCATCCCAAAACCGAAAGCGTGACGGCATCGGCGACGTTGCTTAACGGGGAGGTGGAAGCGTATAAGAACCTAACCACCAGCCGTCAGCATCATACCGGTAAATGAAACCAGGGTTTTTAGTCAACCTAAACCTATAACTTCCCATGCAAAAAGAGCTCACCTTATCGCGGCATTCGAATTGAAGATGGAAACCTTCTCCTTGGCGAGTTCGAGTGAAGGGATTAAAGCCCCAGCTACCCAACTTTAAACCGATCCCAAAACAACTTCCGCTTACCCAAATCAGAACTATCGACGACCACGTACTGAACCCTCACCCCCCGCAAAGTACACGCGAGGACCAGTTTAAAGAGTTGAACCCAACCTTGGGTCCCACGTTCACATCGACTTAATAAAAGTTTGGTTAGTTTGGCCATCGCTAAAACTTATTATTTAATTAAAGTTGGGGTTTTTAATATCCAAAAAATTTAAACGGTTCAACACCCCCAACCTCCACTTTGACGTTTAAAGTGAGCCTCACATAATCCACCTAAAATTTTGAACATAAGTCGGATGGTTTACCCTTCCCCAACTTTGGTTTGGGTACTACGAAATTTAATGTTGAGGTTTAAAGTTGGTGTAAAGGGTGCTTGGCAGGTTTTTTTTTAAATTCGATCTAAACGGATGGGTTTAAGAAAATTAATCTGCTATATAATAAAATTTATTTGAAAGGTTCGGTTTCAATAGACCTATAAAAATTTCAATTTTATTTAAATTGAAAAAAAGGTTGAGTGGTAGTAGGAACCAACAAGCTAGGCTAGCCACCCCACTATAAGGTTAGTTTGATTTGTTTGCAATGATTCTAGACCCCATGAGAGATTTTAAACCCCTCTCTCATCATACCAAAGTATAAGAAGCTAAATCAAAAGTTTGCTACCTAAAATGTTTAGAACAACTATCATAATATAAGTATATTACTTAATTTTTATTTGGTTTACCAAAGGGAGTAAATGCATAGTCAGTTATAGCCTCTGTAATACCATGCTGGAACCAACTAGTACAAAAACATTGGATACCATATGGTTAATCCAAGTTCACCTATCACATTTAGTATGCCAAGGTTTGAGGTACTCACCTATAGAACCTGTTAATACCATACCATTTTAATTAAATGTCAACCAGCCTATAGATAAACTATAAAGTTTACAATATGTAACTTGGACCAGAACAACTGTCAAGTGAGTGTCTATAACTCTCCCATTCCCAGAGAGGTGGTGCAAGATGCACAGCCACATTACCAGGGAACTAGCCATTAGCAAGATCAGAAATAGGGCACCACAGAGGGTACCAGAGCAAAAGAGACCTAGGGTGAGGGTGTACAACACAGTGTATAATGGTACTTAACAAAGAAATTAAAGAACCTGGTTGGACCCCAAAGGGGAATCCATAACCAAGTGGAGATCAGTGATAGGGTACTTGGGTGTCTCAATCTGGAGGAGACCAGACTGGCCCAAAGGAGCACTGGATACTGTAGTTAATTTGGACAAAATAAAGTGGCCAACATTGTTGGAGACCTCCTTGAAGAGGTCCACTGTAAGTCCTGGGGAACATCCTCTGTCTGTTGATCAGGCCATTTTCCCATTCCTGAGTAAGAAGACACCAAAGAGGATGGCGGTACCCCTCATTATGCAGGGCGATCTCACTCATGTAGTAGATGAGTGCTGGGTAACAGCTCTTTCTCTTTGGATCCCACCCCCAGTACCCACACTTACCTCAGCAGAACTGTTATGGGAAATCAGCAAAATCTGCACCAAGATTGTCAAATTGAAATCAATCAAATTTAATTTGAGTGGTAATCTGGCTGATGCTCAGATCTCAAATGGCCGGAAAAGCATGAAGACTGAGTTATCAGCCAGAACGCCCAACGGTTCAAATTCAATTAATGGGTCAATTGAACAAATCACCTCCCTACCAAAGTCATCAGGATCATCCTTGATGGGCAGGCTATAGCATCGGATGCCATTGACAAGGGTTCAAAATCCCCTGTTGACAATTCAGGCGTTGCAGCTGATCTGATGCCCCTGACAAACAAATGGCCCAGCGACCAAGCATGGGCAGGTTGGGCATCCTGAACCCGTTCCCAACCAAATGGACCTGCCCCTATATGGAGTGGCCTTGGGGGATTCCTGTCACTCATCAGGCTAAACGCCATCACACCAACCATCAGAAATGTAGCTGAGCCTCAGTTTGGACGTTTGAGGTCAAACTGACAGAAAATTGGCCCGCTGCCAAATTTTTTGATGTCAGTTTTCAAGGAACAAACCTGCCCATTCCTGAATAATTTGCCAGTTAGGTTGAAATTGAGGGTTCTGATCCCAGCTTTTCACTACCCCAATTGACCACTATTTAATCAGTTGCATAGCACTGAGAAAATTGATAGTCAATTTTCTTCCTTTTCCTTCATATAAATTTTGCCAAAAAAATCAGACAATTTTTATTATATTACTCCTTCTGACCGCATCCCTGATGGCATTTCCCTGGTGGCCTGTCAGTCCATATAACAGATGGGCTCTACCAGTACTTATGGTCACTATGGTCCCCTCCGTCATCAATTGGATTCAGCAAGTCCAATATTTTTGGCTCTATAACCCCATTATCATGAACTTCCAGCAACAGTACATGGGAATCTTGTGGTCCTATGTCCACCAATTGCAAGAGAGAATCCGTCTCCTTGCATCCCCGGTTGAAATGACCCAATATGCTGATGAACTTATTGAAACTGACTCTGTGATCTCACCCCCTGCAGCAAGGCCCCCTGGGTCAGGAGTGGGCTCACTGTGGTTCATCGTCAGGATCATACTCACTGTTGTGTGGCACCAACAATTCGTCATTTCCCAATGCCCAGCTCCATATCAAGTCATTTGGTCAGCAATGCCTCTGGCATTCTGGCTTGCTTTTTGGGTGCTTATGCACCCTGACTGGCAGGCTGGTCTAAACTTCTTCTGCCATTTCCATGACATCCACACACAGGTTTTCCCAAGGAACCATATCTAAAAAATGTAAACTTAATGGGGAATTCTAATTAGGAGGTCAACCAATGAGAAAAGTTGGTCTCATGGAAACATAATTAAGCAATGGGGGTGAGTCATCTATTTTCAGAATTGGTGCTAAGGGTCAGGCAAACAGCAAGTTATTTTTAGACCAGCTTGCCAGCCTGAGTGCCAAAGCGCCCAAATTGAAAACCCAAATGCCAGTGGCACTACTGCTGGTATGATGGTTATGGAACTAGCAAGGAGTTCCATCAATAAGTTTACATGAGCTATAATCATGTATAGACACCTAGCAAAATACCAGTTGAACATGGCCATAAACTCCAAGGGTTGTTGGAATACCAGCGGAAAGG
Organism: Massospora cicadina; assembly: GCA_022478985.1. Classification (NCBI taxonomy): domain Eukaryota; kingdom Fungi; phylum Entomophthoromycota; class Entomophthoromycetes; order Entomophthorales; family Entomophthoraceae; genus Massospora; species Massospora cicadina. The sequence goes on from JAKSZP010005610.1 coordinate 17,625, forward strand.
GCGTTTTGGTTTCCAATATAAAAACTGAAATTGAGTAAAGGGCTTTATTGGAAAGATAAAAGAAGAAAATTGACCAACAATTTCCTCAGTGCAATGCCACTGATTAAATAGTGTATAATTGATAATGGGTCAAAGCAGGGATCAGGTCCCTCAAATTTGACCTAACCCAGCGAATTTTTTTGGGGGAAGAGGCGGATAATTTCAATTGGAACCAACATCAAAGGATTTGGCGGCAGGCCAAGTCACTATTGGTACAACCTTGAACACCTGGACTGAGGCTCAACTGCATTTTTGACAGTTGGCACAATGGCATCTGGCACAATGAGAAACGGGAATTTCTCAAGGCCACCCCACATACAGGCGGTCCCAATTGGTTGGAAATGGGTTTGGGATGCCCAAACCGCCCATGCCCAATTGCTGGGGTGTTTGTTTGGTCAAATGAGTTAAGTCAGCCGCAACTCCTGATTCATTGGATAGGGGTTTTGAATCGTCTGTGATCATTCCTGAAGATACCATCTGTACATTGGGGATCATCCCCAACAATTTTGAGGGAAACTTGGTGTTGACGATCATACTTCTGGCTGTGTCAAAACTATTGGTGATTCTGGATGATAATTTGATAATTGTCCCTCTTTGACTATATGTTTTCCAATCGTTGGGCTTGACTCCCATTGGTTTTGGACCTTTTGACTTTGATTTGGTAATTTTAGCACAGATTTCCTCAATTTGGCGGACAAGTTCAGATAAGGTGAGCACAGGTACCAGGAGAGGAATTTTAAGAGGGAGAGCTATTACCCAGCGCTAGTCTACCACGTGGGTGAGGTCGCCTGGGTGGTGAGGGGTACAGCCGCCCTCTTAGGACCCTTATTGTTTGGGAATGGAAAAATCGCCCGATCTGCACAAAGGGAATGTTCCTCTTGACTTACACTAAGCATAAGAGAGCCAATAGGTGCATGCTACCATTGGCCAGGGTCCTGTAACTTGAAATTGACCAAACATGAGTTATGGATTGTAGTTGGACTCAACCCAATTTGGTAATATTAAAAATGGAATGGATTTTTGCCCCTGTTCTTTGAGCAACTGTAACAAATTGTCAGGATTTTTAATATAGCTGATGAATTTTAACGCCCAGGCTGTAACACCAGACCAAGCATCATGCATATTCCGAGAACCAAACTGGGCATATTTTACTTTACCCAGTTTTGATCTAGGGTATGTTTAAGGTCAGGGAGGCCTGCCAACTTACCCTTTTTGCCTCCTGACATGCAGCTTTATCTTTGCAATCTGTGCCCTCAATTATATTATATAGCCATGACAATAACTATCATTGCTCAAGTTTTTACAAATAAAAGTTCTAAAGCAGTCTATTTATTATTATAAAGCTTCCCTAGGCCATCTTAACACCAATAGGTATAGTTTAACAACTTTAACATGAGTAATTTAATACTCACTACTTACTTTAACCATAGTAAGTCCCTATCTATGTAAAAATAAGCTATATATGTTTTTTTAGTACTAGATGGTCCCAACCTGAGGATAAGCTATATATGTTATTGTCACAAAAACTCCATCTTGCCCGAAAATTGTTTATTCCAAATGTGTTAAATATAAGGACAATATAGGACTTAAAATACCCCCCCCTAAAATCTATAAAAAAATCCGTCTAAAGTTATAGACAAGTGGTTAGTTGTGACAGCTCCTGAATCTAGAAGCTCAGCCACCAATAAGGATAAGAAAAGGTGGGAAGTTAGGCCATGAAATACCAGCTTTACTAAGTTTTAGTTAACAAAACTTGGTGAAAACTTGAAAGTGCTTTAGTCATCTGGTAAAGCCAAAACAAGAGCTCAAAAGTTCTGTGGAGCCCATTCTAAAAATAAATGGATTAAGTTAAGATTGTTCTGTAGAACTTATAGCTGCTTCGTCATGTCAGAATATTGGTATACCTCAACAGTAAGCTTAAAGGTTCACATGAATCCACTTTAATTACTCCATTAGTATGATTAACGTTTAAAAATGATTTACAAGTTGTATCAGTGTTCCAAAATCATCCAAACGCGATAGTTTTTTATTTGAAACATTGATTGCTGAATAGGAAGTGTCATGTTAGAAGTTCCCTCACCAATTCAACCTCACTAAAGAATAATTGGTTGGGCTAACTAAACTGGAGATAAGGAGTCCCAGCGTACAGCTAAGCAAATGCCTGGGCTAATAAACCTATTCTAGTAGGGTGATTGGCTGAAGACTGGGTTTAAGATTAGCTCAATGGATTGACTGAGTCAGGGAAGCGTCAGATAAAGTTTAGACTAGTTTGCCAGTCAGAATTCAAAAGCATTTATAAGTCAAACCAGAATTCTAGAGGCACTGCTGCTCAAATGACATTTAGATAGGCTGGGAGATAAGTGAACAATGAGCGCAGATGTGCCACAAAAGTGAAAGCAAACCAACAAAAAACCAGGCTGTCACAGCTCCGTGGGCCTACAGGCCTGGGTGTGGGAATTATTGGATTGTATTGGAAGGTTTGTATTCCCCCATGAGGGAGCTTAGAACGGAGCCATTGGTGAATGTGCAGATTCTCACGTGAAGCGGGGATAATTTTACCCATAAAATGCTAAGATCTTGGTGGCTGATTGCTTCAGCAATTAAAAAAAGTTCAGGAAGTCTTTAACATGGTTGGCCCCATTAACAGCGGAAGGCAACAAGGTCACCAACATGACTGTGATGGCACAGTCGTTGCATGCCCTGTAATTCCAGTTTGGTGGATGTCACAATAATACTAAAAAGAACAATTTTAAACTAAAAAATGTTTTGGAATAAGGGAATTTTAATTGAATTTTAATAAAGAGAATTATCTGTCAATCCTCACAGTGTGGGATAAATGTTTAAATGCTTGGTTAATTTTACAACAACTTTGAAACATACAGGATTAGGGCCCTCAAGTTTCACCCAACCCAGCAGAACTTAAAGGGGGGAACGTTGTTAAACTAATTCTGACTCTGAAAATTTTGGAGGTGGGCCAAGTCATCATTGATTTGTCCTCAAGCACCCAAATGATGGTTTTGCCATGATTACGCTGATTTGAGTGGTGACATCTTGCTCAATGGGTAACATGAGAAACCCAGGGCCATCCCACATAGGGACGGTCATAAGTGGTCAGGAACAGGTTCAGGATGTCCAACTCACTCGCACCTGATTGGTCTGGCACCTATTCAGCCATGTGGTGCTTGGCGGATAGAGATTTCAATGCCAATGGGGAAGGTTAAATGCTGTCAGCTTTTTACCAATGATTCGATGCTGTTGGCTATTTTTGCTAAATGTTTAATGTTGTTGTCTATATTTACCAAAAAATTTTGATGCTGATGGCGATTGTTGCCAAATTTGAGGTTGACCTAGAGGGAGACCCTCCCCATTTGTCCTGTGTTAGTCCCTAATTTACTGAAACCTCAATAAAGATTTCTTCAATCAGCCATACCATTACCCAGTTGTTAGTATAGGAATGGGTGGCGAACTTTTTAAAGGGTAAGCCATGAACCACCGCTTGTCCACCACATGATCAATATCGCCCTGGGAGATGAGGGGGGCGGCTGGCCTCTTCAGACCTTTTTTAAAGGGAAAGAGTAAGCCACTCAGTCCAAGTGTAAGGGACGCTCCCCCAGACTTAAATTATAATTCATTTTTTAAAAAGAAGGCGCCACCACCAGGAATTGGGCGAGGGTCACGTTCTTGTGTGCCTTGTACTTTAATTGCCATTAGTGTTGCTGTTGATAAATTGGTATGACTGGCCAATATGCATATTTAGTTTGGCGGATTGTATTTTAATTTCTGAAGGGGCTTCAAACTTGAATAGACAATACTGTCAACTTAAAGCGAGTTGTTAAAGGTGATATTAATTCATGAAATAGATTGAATTCTGCCAAAGCCTAAATTGGTGAAGCGGAACCAACAAGTTCCAGCAAATGATTAATAGCTAAGCATAAGGGTTAGAACTGACCAAAGCGATGAAGATATGAGTAGGATGGGAAGACAAGGAGAGGGGTTTGTTTTAGGAGATGAGAAAGAAAGTAGATAGTAGGAAGAGTGAAGTGCAAGCAGAAATGTCTACTAGTTATATTAATTTGTATAAAGTAGTGTGGCTGAGGCAATTGCCTCATTTTTTGTAATTTTATTAAGTTCAATTTGTGGACCAAAGATCTCCATATCATTTGTCCGTTGCTCAGTGGGCTCAACCCTGTGCAACCCTTCCAGCAAATATTAACCATATTGCCAATTTTATAATAGTGGTGCTCACTACAGGGGGATCATTAATCAACACGCTAAGAAGTTCTATATTCTCCAAGCAATGACGCAACAGGCTCATCTTGAGGAGATCTTACCCAGTTTATTAAGTTATATCAATAAGTGGAACTAAAACTTGTTCTGAATACACTACTTCAGACGCAAAAAATTGTTTTCTAGGAAAATAAGGGTATAACAGATCAGCTTATCAAGGCCTTCCACCAACTGCACCTGGTGGGTTGCCAAGCCAGCCAACTTGTCATTCGCTTTGATGGCACTAAAGAGAGGCTACACTTTGCAGAGCGTAAACTGAATAGTATTGCTAGAGAGGAGAGGTCTGCATCAACAAGCTGCCCATGTTTAACCATGACAGAAACATACATTAATTTTGTATGTGGCTCAAATTTGCAGTAGAGTGGGCTTTAGATCGGCACAAGGCTAAACTATTTTTGTCTACTATGGATGTAGAGAGTGCAGACCAAGTTATATGTTACATTAAGAAAAGCACAGTAACATATCAGGAGGAGAAGGAAATTGTGCTCCATCTGTTTGGGGATGTGGCAAAGATAGCGCAAAGTAAGGCTGACTTTTTTACAATACAATTTCAATGGATTGAGTTTTTGGTGGAGTTTGCAGAGCAATTCACAACTGAGGCTCACGTGTTAGTGGGAACAGGTATTTGCCAACGAGGATGTGAGCATCACAATGACAGCAGCTGTTAAGCCATAATAGAGCTTATAATGCTATGGTCCCCATTCTTCATGAAGATGCAGTAATATTGCAAATCATCAACTATTTATGCCATTTATCTGTCACATTTAGTTCTCCTAACGTGGAGCAAAAAGACCCTGCAACCATTATTGAATCCTCTTCAGGAAATAGACAACAAAGATTTGGCTATAATACGTTGGCTAATATGTGGCACTCAACCCTTTGGCAGTTCCTACCCGCCTTCTCTATGGTCACCTGGCTCATCCTCAGTCAAATTACAATCCCTTGGTTACTTTACGACTTAGGTTTTTGGGGGTGCCGCAGATATGTGAGCCATATACTAACATCTGCTTCTCTCGCTGACAAAGAGGTCATTATACGGCTAACTGCCCTGGCAAACTGCATGCCTTTGTATTACCACCAGCCCTAACTGAACATGGAAAAGTTCAAGCGGAGTAGAGATTGGATGATCTACCTCCGCTGATCCAAATTTACTTTTCCCTGATAATTCTAACAAGTCCCTTTTTATTGGCCCTGGTACTCAACCCAACGATTTATTATACCAAATAAACCCTCATAGATGCCCCAGACTTCCCCCTGGAGGGAGACAGGAAAAATACAGACTTGGAGTTTCAACAAGATGTACAAAAGCCAAACGCCCAGAAAATCCTTGAGCAAACAGCACAGGTGAAGTCAGACTATCAATGGATGTCATCGCCCTAGTGGGGGTGAACGTTGCAATTCTGGTAGAGAAGATTGCCCTGAAGTATCCTCATGTCAGCACTAGTATTATCACTTTTCTTGATAACAAAAGCCCTTGGATTTGCATATGATAAACTTCAACGGTTATTCCTATTTATAGTGTGCATACTATGATATTATTGTAGAGAATGAAAAAATCTGAGTAATTATAAATTCTGGTCTACAGTTAATCTAATATCCACCAAACTTGTGGCAAAACTTCCGCTGAAACCTGATGTGGAGCATCAAGTAGTATATGGGACCCCAGGGGTGTAGAACACTGTGTTGGAGGGTGCTTACAGCGCGTTGCCTTTGAGGTATAGTTTGGTACGTGAATTCGCCCCAGCAGCGGCTCTTCTTAATAATAATCACTACATGTTGGTTGTATCTGTGTTAATGCGGCGATTTGGGGCAGTGGCCAATATGGAGGAAGAAACATTTAGTATTCTGGGGCAACAGATCCCCGTCTATTTCACCTCCAACAGAATCTAAAGGACCCCATCCGCTCCAATCAAATTAACCTCACATATAGCGATGGTGTGATTCCTGTTTAATATTGACAGATGAAGCGGAGGACCAGAGATTTTCCTAACCAGGTAATGAGTATAATGGTATTCCGCTACAGTCTGCGACCAACTTAAGTATACCTTCTGGACATGAGGTTATATTAGGGACGGAGCTTGAATTTTGAAATCCCCAAAGTCTATATGGTAAAATTATGGACTTTACCAGAAATTGCGGCTCAAACCCCATATGGCTCCTGGACTACTGTTACCAGGGCATGGAGAAGTGAAGGTATTATTAGCAAACCTACAGGAGGAGCCTATGATGGTTCAAAGGCACCAAGTGGTGGCATTTATGCACCTGACTCCTATTGATGAGGTTCATCATAAACATAACCTTGATTATTGGGAGGACTTTGGATTACTGGTAAATGCTTCTTCTTGCATAATAAATGTGGTTCTGCACAAGGCTCTAACTGGGCTATCAGAATAACAAAAAGATTGGGCAATGGCCTGTTTGAAAAATACCATAGCATTTTTGCTTCTGATGACAATTATTTGGGTTGCACATTCAGAGTTGTGCATCAGGTGGATTGGGAGATCACTCTCCCATTTGTCACATCCTTCCATTGCTCCAAATCTGTGGAAGAAGTCAATCTGAGGAGGTAGATAAATTGGCTGAACAAAGGGATGTTAGAGCCATATAAGAGTCCCTGGGCGTCGCCTGTGCTAATTGTTAAGAAGAAGGATGGCACCAATTAAGTAGTAATTGACTACTGAAAGCTTAATAAAATCACAAAAAGATTCATGTCTGCTTCTGCAAATTGACAACGCTTTAGATCATCTGGGAGGTGCCAGATTTTTTCTGCCATGGATTTGCTATCAGGATACTGGCAAATCGAGTTGCCTATCAAAGAACAGGAGAAATGCGCCATAATTACTTTAAAAGGAATGTTTCAGCCTACGCGTATGTCCCAAGGGTTATGTAACGCCCTGGCTATGTTCCATTGGGCTATGGACACTATCATAGGTGACTTGAAGCTGTCCTGCATTCTAGTTTACCATGATGATATCAATGTGTTCTCACATACATTCACATAGCATCTTGACCACTAGAACAAGTGTTCTGCCGACTTGCTGAAGCAACATAAAAATCAAAATGAAAAAGTGCTACTTTTTAAGGAGCAATTGTAATACCTCAGGTTTGTGGTAGACTCCAAAGGGCTTAAACCTCAGCTTTCAAAGGTGGAAGCTATCCGCAAGATGACTCAGCCAGGTAGTAAGTGGGATATCCAGGTGTTTTTAGAGATGGTCAGTTACTACCAGCAGTTCATTCCAAACTTCAGCTGTATTGGGGCGCCTCTCTTTGAACTATTGAAAAAAACGCCACCTATTTTTGGACTGAAAGTTGTCAAAGCGATTTTGATGCCTTGCGGACCGCATTGGCTAGTGTGCCAGGTTTGCAATACCCTAACTTCGAAAAGGAATTTACTGTGCAGACAGACGCTTCACTTTTCGCCGTAGGGGAAGTATTATCCCAGAAGGATGATGATGGTGTGGAGCACTCCTCGCATTTTGTAGCTGAAGCTTAAATTGCCATCAACGAAATTACACTGTGACCAAGCGGGAGATTAGTGGTGATATATGCATATATACATTTTGGGGTATACCTCCACAGAGTAAGTTTCAAAGTAATAACAGATCATGCATCCTTGCGTTGGTTGCAGAATCTTCAGGAACTTGAAGGGCGGCTTGCGTGATGGTCACTGAAGTTTCAAGCTTATGACTTTGAGATAGCGCACAGGTGGGGGGCTAAACACCATATTGTGAATTGTCACTCCTGATTATCTACAGTTGCCATTATGGCAGAGTGGCGGACATGATGTATGAGAAGATGATTGTTGACAAATTCCATGACGAGCCACCACAGATGATCAAAGCACTGGATGGTCTTAGATGGGACATCTTCTTGAGCCATGAAGAGATATATAAGAAAGTTTGAGAATTGCTGCTGAGTTTGCCAAAACCTTCCGCCAGGCCAGCAATTAATTGGGATGCACACAAGGCGGTAGGTAATGGAGGGTTGAGGAAATTATTGAAGTTTTTGTGACCACATTACTATTGGGAGAGCATGCACTATGACGTGCTAGAGAAAATTGCTTGTTGTCACTGGTGTCAAGTGGAAAACCTTTCCACAAGAAAACTACCTACCAGCTGGTTAAGCCCTGTTTTGCGTGGCACACTGTTTCCTTTGATGTGGTGGGGCCTCTTCTGACTGGTGTGAACTGCTCTAATTATATACTAATAGTGATTGATCACTTGAAAAGGTGAGTGGAAGCAAGAGCAATTGAAGATCTAGAGGCTGTAACTGCCACTAAGTTCATTATGGAGTGTGTCATAAAGCAACATGGCTGTCCGCAAATTATTCTCATGAACAATGGGACAAATTTCATGTCACATATCCTCCCCAAATTGAACAAACTAATGGCAAGCCGCAGGGTCTTAACTACACCATACAACCCTAATCTAATGGGATGGTTGAGAGGGTTAACAAAACATCAGTTTACATTTTCCGCAAGCTTGTAAAAATTGACCCCACATAATGGAGCAACCTCTTATCCACCGTCATCTTCGCTTATATACTAACTATCATTCATCAATTGGGAAAAGTCCCTTCCAATTGCTTTATGGAAGACATCCGGCTTTGATGGCATTGTTTTACTCTTGTGTGGAGGACACTGGCGGAGTATAACCACTTCACTAACGGACTAATTTAACTGACATGCTGATAAAACTTCAAACTGTAGCTTATTTTACCAGTTTATCCAAGAAGATACGTGATCAGGCAGCTGACCAATGTAGACTTAGTAGACTCCCACAGTTCTTCAGAGGAGATTATGTCTTTTTTCATAACCAGAATGATTTTGGTTAGGAAGAACAAGCTCACCAACATATGGAACGGACCATTTGAGATAATTAAAAAGACTGTAATTGATGCCTTTTCCATTAAGGAACCCAGGGTTGGTCATATTATTAGCTGAATACACGCTAAGTTCTTGAGGCCTTATAAACAATAGGGGACTTATTGTCCAGTCAAGGGGAATAAAAGAGAAATTTGTATGACTGCCAATAAGTCATATATTGTTTGGCGGATTTTATTTTAATTGCTGAAGGGGACTTTGAACTTGAATAGACAATACTGTTAACTTAAAGCGAGTTAATAGAGGTGATATTAATTCATCAAATAGATTGAATTCTGCCAAAGCCTAAATTGTGAAGCGGAACCAGACAAGTTTCAGCAAATGATTAATAGCTAAGCCAAAGGGTCAGAATTTACCAAAGTGATGAAGATATGAGCGGGATGGAAAGACAAGGAGAGGGTCTGTTTTGAGAGAGAAGAGAAAGAGAGTGGATAGTAGGAAAAGGGAAGTGAAAGAAGAAAGAGTCTGCTAGTTATATTAATTTGTATAAAGTAGTGTGGTTGAGGAGATTGCCCCATCTTTTATAATTTCATAACAAGTTTAAATTTGTGGAACAATAATGTCCATATCATTTGTCCGCTGCTCAGTGGGCTCAACCCTGTGCAACCCTTCAGGCAAATACCAACCATATCGCCGATTTTAGAATAATTATGATCTTTGAGTGAGGGCAGGGAGCATTAGGGTGGGTGGCGTGAAAGGCCCAATAAGCTCCAAACAGTTAGCACAGTCCTGAGCGCCAACCAAGCTATTTCTGTAGGCTGGATAGCCCTTCCAAGCGACTAAATACTGAATTATTTTGCATGAGCGTCAGGAATCTAAAAATGACAGCGACTTTGGATTCCTCCATTCCCTTGATTCTATGGGTTCAGGCTCTGTCAGGATTGCCTCATTGAAAGGGGACAACTGCAAGACATGGAAGACGGGATGTTTCTTCCAGTAGTCTGGCAATTTCAAGTGTAAGGCTCCATTTGCCAGGTCCTCTTTTACCAAATGGGGGCCTGAGAATTTTCTTGAAAACTTGCACAAGGACACCTGCATGCGCAAGTGCCGCATGTCCAACATGAAGTGCAAACCTACCTTTATCTCATGCACTGGGACATGTTCTTGATCCACAAAACATTTATAATTATTAATGGTCATGGTTAAGTGTTCCTGAACCAAGGACTAGGTGGCACAAATGTGCTGACACGGTTGGCTGCATCTGGTACCTCTGAGGAAAGGCACAGACAACTGAGAATGAGGGGTTATACCCTAAGGTAGCTTTGTATGGGGAGAAGCCTATGGATGCTTGAGTTCCATTATTGTATGCAAACTGAACGAGTGGAAGGTCGTCTACTTAAGTATCCTGAGTGGCTGCAGCGTAGCACCACAGATTTTGTCTCAATATTTTATTGACCTGTTTAGTTTGGCCATATGACTGAGGATGATATGTGGTGGAGCGACAGAGCATAATTTTCAAAATTTCCAAGAGTTTGTTCCAAAACTGTGACATAAATTGGATCCCGTGGTCGCTGATGACTTCCTTCAGGAGCCCAAACATAAAGAACGCATGCCTCACAAACAGGAGGGCAATATCCTCAGAGGTGATGGTGGAGGAGCATGGGATAAACAAGGCAATTTAGTGAATAGATCTACAACTATAATGACCACTGTGAACCTATTGGACCTGGGTAGCTCAACAATAAAGTCCACGGAAACTGACGTCCACGGTCCCTCTTCCTGCTGCAAAGGATGGAGAAGGCCACTCTTACTTAACTAATCTAATTTGGTCTGAGCACAAGTTACATAGTTGGCAATCCATGCCAGAACATCCTTTGACAGGCCTGTACAATTTAAGTTATTTTTTACCAAATCTACGCATTTCTTGTTCCCCAGGTGACCAACTACAGGGAGATCATGCTGGCTTGGATGATTTCATCCTGGAGGAGAAGAGGTACCCACAAACGCGACCTAAACTGGATAAGCCCTCTAGCCAGAGAATAGAGTAAGTGCTTGGGAGATATAAGTGACAACTGTTAAAAAGTTCTACCCCTTCTGCACACGCCATATGAGCTGCTAAGACCTGTGAGACTAAGGGCGCATCTGGAACTAAATCCACCACAGAAACCACGGGAGGAGTGATGACTAAGATTTGAGTTGGCAGAATAACTATGACGAGGTGTAAGTCTGGGGGAGTGCCCCTCTGCTTGGACTGAGTGCGTCCCTTTTCCCGTCCAAAAAAGGTCTGAGAATGTCAGCTGCCCACCTCATCTTCCAATGCGACCTCGACCATGTGGTGGATGAGCAGTGGGTCATGGATAACTCTTTGAGGATCCCACCACCTATCCCAGTACTAACAACTGGGGAACTGGTATGGCAGATTGAGGGAATTTGTGTCAAGTTGTCAGAGAATTGTCACCTTCATGCAGCGAAGGAGTTGAATGTGGCTGACAGCACCAATCCATTGGCAACAAAGCCTGTTGGACGTGTACTTCAATAAATCAAGTGACCAGCACCAACCTTCATTAAAACTCGCTAACATCATCAGGTCTTCAGCAAAAGTAGCTGTCAGCTTTGAACCCTCCCCTTTAGCATCAAAAATCTCCGTCTGGCACATCCTTCCTGGTCAAACGGACTCCAGAGCAATCAGGTGTGGGTATGTTGGGCGCCCCAAACTCATTCCTGACCTCTGAGGACCGCCCCTATGTGGGGTGGCCTTGGGAGGCACCCATTACCCATCAGGAAAGATGCCACCATGCGAATTGTCAGAATCATGGCAAATCCACAATTTGGGCTCTGTGGAAATATTAATAGTGACTCAGCCCGCCACTGACACTTTTGTAGCTTGTTCCAATTAGTTTAAATTTCCACTGCTTGAAGTTCCGCCAGGTTGGGTTTAAAATGGTGGGCAACAATCCCTTGCATTCAAAGGCTATTCCACAATCAATTGGCTATTTAAATGGTTGTACCACCCTGGGATATTTGATGGTCAATTCTATTTATTTATAAATCAATGAAAAGCCCTGCACTTCAAAACAAATTTTTAGTCCAAGTTATCCTTTGATGGAACCCTGTGACGCCCCCAATATTAGAAATTTTGGGGTGCGCAATGACTGGGCCCTCATGATCATGTTAGTGACCCTGTTTCCTTCATTAGTTAACTAATCCCCCCACGTTAAAAATTCCTTTGAACATTATGATTGCTGAGGCAATCCGCCACCAGGATCTCAGTATCTTATGGACAAAATTATCCCCATACAGGTGAGGATCTGCATCCTTGCCAATGTTGCCATACCTAGCTCGCCCATGTAGAAAACATTCAATTCAGTCCCACAATTCCCTATGCCCAGGCCCATAGGCCCTGAAGCAGCGACAGACTGTTTTCTTGCTGGGTTGCTTTTTACATACACGGCCTTTTCAGCGCTCATTGATTGCTTATCTCCCAGCCCATTTAACGGCATTTAAGCAGCAATGCCCCTGGAATTCTGGATTGCCTTTTGGGTGTTTTTGCATCCCAACTGGCAGGCCATTTTAAACTTTATCTTCCGCTTTCCTGGCATAGGTCTGCCTCATCCAATTCAGCTGGGAAAAGTGTGAGATTATGACTCAAAAAGTTGGGAAGTACATTCAGTGCTCCCTTTACAAATTTGTACTTGAAATTAAAGCTGCACAAGTCTTGGTAGGTTTGAGCCTTTTGGTGCGCCAATTTCTGCAGCTTGCAGATTTATAAGAGAGCTTGATAGTCTGTATGCACAGTCAACTCATGTTGAGCTCCCTGCAAGAGATACTGCTAGTGGGTCAAGGACTACACCAAGGCTGCCAACTCCTTGTCATAGATAGCCAGGATTGCTCTGTGGAGGAAAACTTGCAAGAAAAGTATGCAACCGGTTGCTATTACCTATTTTACTCTTGAAGAAAGACAGCCCCACCATGGTGGAAGATGCATCACATGCTAAAATGTAGGATTTGGAGGGGTCTGCATGCTAGAGAAAGAAGGTGACAAAAACACCTCCTTGATTAAATTGAATGCCTGCTGGCACTTGGGCGTCCAGCATAAGGAAACGTTTTTGCCATAAGTGGATGCAGTATCGTAGCCAGCTGTGAGAGTGCAGGGGAGAATTTTTTCAGGAAATAAATTGAACTCAAGAAGTTTCTCAGTTTCTTCTGAGTCGTCAGGGTTGGCTAGTCACGGATAGCTTCCAATTTTCTGGGTGGAATGGCGTACCCATCATTAAAGAAGAGATTAACTAAGAAGGTAACTTTCTTCTAGTAAAATTTGCGTTTGATGGCTTGATGAACAAACCTGCCTTAGCAGGACAGCCACTACAGCCTTCAGATCTTCTTAATGCTGTTCAGTGAGGGGGAGTGTACCAGTATATCATCAATGTATGCTACCGTGTAGGTGAACTATAAATCCCCTAGCATCATTGATCATCTGCTAGAATGTTGTGGGCGCATTATTTAACATGAAAGGCATTAAGCAAAAACAATTATGACTTTTATTGTCTGGATAAGCGGAAATCCAGTCCTAGCCTTCTGTTACCCAGATTTGATTGAAGGCGTTGAACATATTGAGTTTCAAAAACTTGCAATTTTGCAATTGCTTGGCCAATTGTCTGTTTCAGAGGAAGTGAGTAGGGGCCTTGAACTGTTATACTGTTGAGGTGACCGTAATCCATGAAAGGGTGAAGTTAACCATCTACCTTCTTGGCAAAGACAATGGGTGAGGCAACTGGGGATGTTTCCTTAAACAACCAGCCCTTCTTGAGCATGTCGTCTAACCATGCGTTGAGAGTAGCATCCTCTTCCGCTGTATGCAGGTACATTGGGCAGTTTATATTCACTGTGGCCACCGTCATCTGGAACTTCAAATCGAATTCAGTATGTGGGAAAGGCTGTTGGACTTTTCCAGAATCAAAAATGCTTTGGTAGGACATCAACGTAGCGGGAAATTTCAGCGGAAGGCCCATGGGAGAAACAATATTTGTAAAAGACCATCAGCTTTGAGCTTTAATGAGGGTTTCAAGAAATTGCAACTCGCCCTCCACCTGAGTGTTGTCAAATGACAGCGTGTTTGAACCCAGGTGGATCCTCACATACTGACGACGTCATTAACCCACACCCAAAATTACTGGGAACACAAAATCAGGCTATGAAGAAAATCAATTAAAGTAACTAAACTGGTGAACTAAAAAAGGCACTGGACGCCGAATCTTGAAAGATGGCTGAGAGGCTGATGAAGCAACCAGCACCTTTGGCCCCAAGTCTAAGTCTAATTCGGCCTGCTGGGCCAACTTCAGACACATGAAGGTAACCGCTGCTCCTGTGTCACCCAGGGTACAAAGGACACTTGGTGTGCCCAGTTCTAATTTCCAATGTTAATGAAAAGTAGGTTAAATTTTGCTTATTGATGGTTGTGCACGATTCTTCTGACAAAGTAGAAAAAATAACCAAATTAGGGGGAAGAACAGATTTTGACGGAACAGATTTATTGGGAAAAGGGTTGGATCACATTCTACCCAGGTTGGGTTTCCGTCAACTGAGGGTCAGGTGAGCTGGAGGTGACCAACTCTGTTGCAATGGCAGCGTCAGCCCCCAGAACCAAGTGGGATACTATAAGTTTTTTAGGATCAGAAACTGAGTCTGAGTCAGTGAATCCAATCACAAAGCTACCAATTTTAGCATGGGGATTGCAGCAGGGGTCGCATTGATTAAAGTTGCTGCTTTGCAGATCTGTTTCACTGCCTCCATAGAGGTGGACCATATAGTGTGATTGGAGTATACTGAGTCCAATATGGTTCATAAAACCACTTGGTTAATATCCATGGGGATATCAAGCATTTAGGCTTGCTCACAGGCTGCAACCGAGGATGCCAAGTTAGGGTCTTTAGAAATCATAGAAAATAAAAGAAACAAGTGTCCAGTTTGCGTTACAGGAGCTTTCAAAGCTGCTGAACTTAGTGTATTAATTGAGACGGGGCTACCTGCCCTAATGGCAGAGCACAAATGGCCCCACACCCATCAGTGGGCATCACCTTATATCGCATCCAGAAGGGCCACACTCTGATGAGCATTCATCAGTGAAGAAGAGCTGTTTTAGGGTGGACAAGGACTACATTTAAAACTCAACAAGAGCATTGAGGACCTGTTTACAACTTAGTGGGAGGGAACAACTGAACTCACTACTCGAGGTGGGCTAAGATGGAAGTGGCGGTCAATGGGGTAGTTTAGCGTGGAGAAAATCCTCCAATGCAATCCAGGATCTGTTTATAAAATTAGTGTTTGACCAGACAAACAATAGAGGCATTCTACTGACTGCACATTTATTTGGTAGATGGTGACCACTGCTGCGCCCATCTTGATAAGAAGGGTGGAAATGGCTGTAAACAATGGACGGTCAATTATGTCAGGGAAGCATCAGATAAAGTTTAGACAGGCCTGCCAGTAGGGATGCGAAAGCACCCAGAAGCCAAACCAGAATGCAGAGGCACTGCTGCTCAAATGACGTTATGATGAACTGAAATAAGTGAACAACGAGCGCCAATGGACTGCAAAAGTGAAAAGCAACCTGGCGAAAAGACAGGCTATTGCAGCTCCAGGGCCTACAAGCCCAGGCATGAGATAATTTTGATCAGATTGTCAGGTTTTAATTCCCCTATGTGGAAACTTAGAATGGAGCCTTTGGTAAGGGTGCAGATTCTCACCTGGAGCGGGGATTATTGTCCATAAAATGCTGATTTTCTTGTCAAGAGAGTGTCTGTAACTCTCTCTTTCCCAGAAAGGTGGTTTGGGATGCACCGCCACACCACCAGGGAACTGGTCATTAGCAAGATTGGAAAAAGGGCACTGTGGAGGGTTCCAGAGAAAAAGGGACCCAGGGAAAGGGTGTGCAATGCAGTTATAAAAGATAACAAATAAACAACAAAACTTAGTTAGAGCCTAAGAGGGAATCCATAACCAAGTGGTGATTTGTGCTGAGGTGTTTAGGTGCCTCGATCTGGAGAGGACCATGGTGTCCCAGGGGTGCACAAGATACTGTAAATAATTTTGTTAAAATAAGATGACAAACGTTGTTATAAATCCTCTCAAGGAGGTCCGCGCACAGGTTCACCCATAAAACTATATTCAAAAAAACGTAAACTAAAAGGGGATTTTTATTAAAAAAGTGAATAATGAGGAAAATTGGACTTGTGGAAACATACTTAAACAATGGTACAAGTCTTTAATCAGTGAAAGTGGTGCTAAACTTAAACACCTAATGAACGCATGCTACCATTGGCCAGGGTACTATAACCCAGAATTGACATATTAAGTTATAATTTGTAACTGAACTCATCCTGCTTTGGTAGGTTTACAAATGTTACGGGATCTAAAACTCTTTTCTTAGGCAAATATAATGATTTATTTGGATTTGAATATAGCTGGTGCATTTTAATGCCCTGGCTGTAATGCTGGGCTAAGCATCACGCACATTCCCAGGACCAATCTGGGCATATCTCGCGTATACTCAACGTTTGTCCAGGGTATGTTTCAGATCAGTAAGACCTTATAATTTGACCTTTTTGGCCTCCTGACGTCCAGACTTATTCTTACAATCCTTGCCATAATAAAGTCATGGAGCTATGACATCAACCTCTTGTTCTTTTGAGGCTCCACCCCCATCCAGGGGCTTTTGCCAAGAAAAGTTCTTGTGGGCCAGGGCCATCTTCATGGAAGAAATGTTTTGCTTCAACTTAGGTCCTGCAGCCTCAGGAACCGCTTGTGGAAAATTTGATTAGATCCTGGACATGGGTGCAGTCACATGCTGGTACTCAACTGTTTTTTTGCTGCATCAATCCCTTCTAGGATACAAGGTACTTGAGAGTTCTTCTTACTTGGCATGAGGCTATGATCTCTTCCACTTCCCACTCTGGCGCCACATCCACGAGATAAGCCTATGGAGTCTCAGGTGAGGGCCCTCAAACAACGTAGGCTTACTTTCATGAAAAACGAAAAAGATCTGGAATGACAAAGGAAGATCCAACTGTACAAGGCATGGCCCACCTTTATGACAATGCGGTAAAGCCCAATCCTCTTCAGTCCCAGATTTTTGCATGGCTGCTTGATAGGGATTTTTCTAGCTTTAAGTATTACTAAATTCCCTTTCTTTTATGACAGACCTACACATCTTTTTCCATCTGCACTCTCCTTATAAGCTCGCATTGCTGTATCCAAATTTGTGTTCACCCCCTGGTGTACTTTATTGAATGTCTTTGCAAAGTCCACCAACGCTTCCACCTTGGATTTACAACTGGCTCCATTTTGAAGGAGGGTGAAGCTAAAGTTGGCAAAAAAGGGGAACAACCAATAGATGCAAGTTGGTCGTTATTATAGCTGAATTAAGAAATGAGGAAATAGGAAGCCCAATCTTAATGGTCCGCGGCATGGTAACACCTCAGAAACTGTTTTAATCACTGGTTCACTCGTTCAGTCTGTCCATCTGATTGAGGGTGATAGGCAGTTTTAGACAGCGGAGAATCTGAAAAGTTTACACAACTCTTCCTAAAAACAGAGGTAAACTGGGGCCCACAATCACCAATTATTTCTTGAGGGACCCTGTAAGTCTGAAGGAGCGTCCCCTCCTTTTGGACTGGGTGGCGTTCCCATTCCATCAAAAAAGGTCCAAAAAGGCCAGCTGCCCCTCTTGTCACACAGGGCGACCTTGCTACGTGGTGGATGAGAATGGGCAAAAGCCTACCTATAAGGATATCGCCATAAGTCCCATTTTAACTTCAAATGAATTAATACAACGAGGCAATGGAAAAAGTGCTGAGCTTTTAGATAGTCAGCATTACTTGGGATGAAAGGTTTGAACAAAAGAGAGGGCAATGAGCCTTTGTCATAAAACCTAAGATCCCCAAACTCATGGCAACGAAGTCCCAATGAGCATGCAATTGCAGATAATGTAGTACCAAGTGTGGAATTGTTGGAAAAAATCAATAGCATCGGACCATTGTAAAATTTTACCACCAGTTGATAACCCACCCTGGACACACCAATTATCTTTGCCTAATAATTTTCACTTGGCCAAATGGACGTCAGAGAAATTGGGTTCAGGCGGGTTGGGTACCCCAAACCTGTTCCTGACCTAATGGGACTGCCCCTATGTGAGGTGGCCATGGGAAGTTCCTGTTTCCCGTCAGGCAAAACAACATCACCCTAGCTGTCTAAACCAAAAAATTGGCAATTTGGACATCAATCGATGAACTGACAGCTCTTGGCCTCCCACCAACAAGTTTGAAGTCAGTTCAAATTAATTTTTTTCCTTACTTACTCAAAGTTCGCTGGGTTAGGCGAATCTCTGAGGGCCCTGATCCCAAGTTTTGCTAAGCTATTCCACAAATCAATCATCTACTTAAGAATCCATAACGCACTAAAAAAATTAAAGTTTATTTTCCAATTTCAAAGTTCAATAAATATTCTGTACCCAAAATTTTGATTTCCTTCTCTATGACAAAAATCGAACCTCCCATTCCAATCTCATTTTCCCAGCACCTAAACCCATGGGCCCTGGGGCCATGACAGCCTGGTTCATTGCAGGGTTGTTCCTCACAATTATGATTTTTCACGTTCACTGGTAGCAGCGCCTCTGGAATTTGGGCTTGCCTTCTGGATGTTCAAAATCCAGACTGGCAGGATGGTATAAACTTTATCTGCCACTGTCATGACATAATCAACTGTCTATTGTTTCCAGCCATTTCTACCCTCCTCATTAATATGGGCGACGCAGTGGTTACCATCTTCCATATGAATGATCAGGTGGTAGCCTGCCTTCTATTGTTTGTCTAGATAATCACCAATTTTATAATGAGCTCCTAGATGGTTTTGGTGGAATTCCTTCATGGTCAACTTAATCAATCACCCTTTTGTTTCCCCTAAGTCCGCCCTCAAAATGGGAACTTCATGATTGGATTTAACAACTTAGTCTTCAGTTCTGTTCCCAACGCTGAACCAGATTCCTTTTAGTCCCAGGTCCTAACAAAACACCACTGTTTTCGAGTTGGTGTGCTCTGACTCACCTGTCTTCACAATTTCTTCATGTCTGAAAAATGATTGTATATGCCAATAAACAAAATTCTTCCACTTTTTATTTCCATTAAAAATTAGTATTGGAGCTAATCAGGTGTCCTTCAAAGATTTAGTTGATACTGGAGCAGTGGGTAACTTCATGAGTCTGGAGTTGGATCAGAAGCTTGACCTTGACCTGGATTTGGGTCCTATGGTGATGGCTGCCTCAATAGCCTCTCAGCCATCCTATAAAGTACAGCTCCCAGTATCCTTCTTAGTTCACCAGTCTAGTTTTTGCAATCACTTCTCAGCGATGCCTAACCTTGTGTTTCTGGTAATTTTGGGTGTGGGTTGGTGGCGTCAGCAGCATGTGAGAATTTACCTTAAATATAATATGCTGCCATTCTCCAACGGTCAGGAGGAGGTCAAGTTTCCCTTATTGAATACCCTTACTACAACTCAAGGCCATGGATTAGTTACATTTCTAATTTCTCCCATGGGTCTTCCACCAGATTTTCCCTCACCGTTGATGCAATATCAAATATTTTTGACCCTGAGAAGGCAGTCCGCCTGCTTCCACATACAGAATTTGACTTAGGCTTTCAGAAAACGGTGCAGATGGTGAACATAAACTGCCCACTGTACCCACAAACAGTGGAGGAGGAGACTCCTCTCAATGCATAATTGGTTGACATGCTCAAGAATGTTTGGTTGTTACAAGAGACATCCCCTGTTGCCTCTCTCATTGTCTTTGCCAAGAAGGCAGATAGTTCCCTTTTTCCATGCATGGATTACAGCCACTTTAATAAGATCACGGTCCACAATCCCTACCCACTGCCTTTGGAATAAACAATCAACCAAGCAATTTTTAAGTCATGTGCTTTTTCAAAACTCGATTTGGTTAATGCTTTTAATCAAATTCAGGTGATGGAAGGTCAGAAATGGCTTACCGCTATCCTTAAAATGAGGCATATTCTTATTTCGAGTAATGCCTTTTGGGCTTAAGAATGCACCCAAACATTTCAAAGGATGATCAATATGCGCTGGGTGATCTCCGGTTCACCTGTGCAGTTGCATATATTGATTATATATTGGATACTCCCCTATTCCTGAACAACATGCAAAGGATTTGGAGGCAGTAGTGGCTGCCTTACATAAAGCAGTTCTGTTTGTCAAGCCATCAAAATGCGAGTTTTACCAGGAAAAGTCACCTTTTTGGGCAATCTTGTCTTGAAAGATGGCTATGCTATCCTGCCCAGAAAATTGGCTGCCACCCAAGAGTAACCTACTCCAACGACACAGAAGATATTGAGAAGCTTCTTGGGCACTAACATATTTTTGAAAAAGTTTCTCCCGACCTATCCCAGTTAGCTGCCCCAATTCATCCACTCACGGGCAATAACATCCCCTCTCTCTCGATGTCCAAATGCCAGCAGGCATTTGTTCATTTAAGGAGACGTTTTTATCACCTCCCATTCTTAAGCATGGGAACCCTTCTAAACCCCATATTGTGGCGTGTGATGGGTCTTCTGCTGCAGTAGGGGCTGTCTTGCTTCAAGAGAACAATGTGTTTGAACACCCATTTGCTTATTTTTCCCAAAAGTTCTCGTCCACTGAAAAATCCTAGGCCATCTACAACAAGGAGCTGGCAGCAGAGCTTGCGCCTTGACCCACTGGTGGTATTGCTTGCAGGGTGCTCAGCATGAGTTGACTGTGCAAATAGACTACCAAGCTCTCCTTTACTTCTGTAAGCCTCAAATGTTGGAACACCATCAGGACCATATTTACCAGGATTTGTGTAGTGTTAACTTCAAATACAAGTTTTTGAAAAGAGTGTTAAATGTACTCCCTGACTTTCTAAGCTGCAACCCTCCACATTGCCCAGAAGACTCAGATGAGGCAGATCTTATCGCAGTCATTCCCCCAACCCAAATCTCATCCATTGTACCACCCATGGTTTCAGTAGCAGAGTTAGCTCCAGAAGTGCCCCTGATTTTGTGGGCTCTAGCAGCGCAGATGGCCTGTGCAGAAGGGGTGGAACTTTCAGAGCGGTTGTCCCTCCCAGATTAAAGCACTCCTTGTACTCTCCTGCCAAGGGGCTCATTCACTTTTGGTCATAAGTTTGGGTCCCTCCTCTCCTCTGGGCTGAAATAATTCAGGCTCAACCCAATCCTCCTGCGGTCAGACATCCAGAAAATAAGAAATGTATTAATATAATCAAGCGTACCTACAATTAGGTGGGCTTGACAAAGGAGGTTAAGGCCTGGATTGCAGACTGTGTAACTTGCATGTGGGCCAAGTCGGACTGGTCTGGCAGGAATGGTCTTTTACATCCCCTAAAGCAGGCAGAAGGTCCATGAACATCGATGTCCATGAATGTTAATTCTCGGCATATAATCTCAATCCGCTGAGTCAGTTTTCACAGGGTATTAGCCACTGAGCAACCAAATCAGATGATATGTAGATTGCTGAACCACTAATAAAACTTGATAAGCTATATATATGGAGCTATTGCACCTTGTTTTAACCTTTATTTGATATAAATCGCAGACTTATCTGCAATCACTTAATCATCTCAGAAAAGACCTCTTCTTCAATCCTCCCTGTGACTCTTTATATCTCAGTTTCCCAAGCTGGATGCATCCTCAGCTTGGTAGTCTTCTATTTGTCTTCCCTTTTCTGGAAGCTCTCATTCATTTCAAATCTTGGCATAATTCCCCTCAATTCACCGAATGGTTGTCGTTTTGATTGATTATAATCTGTATACCCTTTTCTGTAAACCTTGAGACTCATCTTGATCCCCTCCAATCCTCCTTATGGGTAGCATATTATCCAATCATATCAACTTCCCAACATTACCCCCCCTTTAACTGGATGATATGCTCTTACTGTTTATATGCTTGGAGGAACTTTGCGTGAACTTGGTTGATAATCTGACCCCCACAGGTTCCTTGATAGTGTAGACATCCATGCTGGTCTACTTGATTATCTCAGACGGGCCATCCCAGATGTTATAGAGCTTGTTTTTCCACCCAAATCCGTGCAGGTCATATAATAAAACATGGTCCCCCACAGCGAACAGCGGGAATCCAATCCATCTCTTCTGATTGGCTGCCTGATCACTAATCTTCTTAAACAAACTGGTGGAGTAGGCTTCCATTTGCAGCTTGATCAATGTATCTGTAAGTTTATTCAAATATCTCTGGGGATCCATACCACCAGTTTCTACACACAATTAAAGTAAGGCGGGCAGAGCCAGATGTCGACCATACAGCAGTTGAAATGGTCTCTTGCCAGTGGATAAATGATAGCTGATATTATACGCAAACACAGTGGCAAGTAGAAGGGCACTCTATTCCAAGGGCTGATCATTTACCAAAGTGCGGAGTATATTCACTAGGGTTCCATTGACCCACTCCACCAACCCATTTGATTCCAGATAATATGGGGTGGTCAAAACCCCACGATTCACCATCAACTTGTTCAACTTTGGCAGGATATGCGAAGTGAAGTAGGTTCCATTATCCGTCAGGATGAGCTGTGGGCAGCCGTGTCACTGTATAACACACTCCATTATAAACTTGGCAGTGTGACCACGCCCAAGTCACTAATAGCCCTGGCCTCCACCCAACAGGTCAAATGATCAATGGCAACGATTATATACTTGGATCAATTGGCCCTAGTCTGCAGAGGTCCCACTACATCAATGGAAACAGTGTGCCAGGCAAACTGGGGTTTAACTAGCTGATTTGTGGTTTTCTTGTGAAAAGGCTTTTCCACTTGACACTGATGGCAACAACTAACTGTTTCCAATACGTCTTAATGCATTCTCTCCCAGTAATATTGGGGTCACAAAAAATCCAGCGTTTTCTGCAATTCTCCATGTCCTACAGCCCGATGAGTATCCATAATAATCAAGGGTCTAGCCGAAGGTTTGGGGAAACTCAGTGTTGAGTCTTTGATATGCTTATATAGTTCCCCCTCATGTAGAAAAGTATCTTTCCTGAGACCATCTAATACCTTGATCACCTGTGGCGGCTCATCCTGATATTTGTTCGCCACCATCTTCTCGTACATTATGTCAGCTAAATCTGCCATGATAGTCACCATTAGTAGCTGAGAAAGACAATCCGCATTTTGATGTTTTGCTCCCAGGTGATGTATAATCTCGAAATCATATGCTTTAAGCTTCAGAGCCCAACATGCGAGCCATCCTTCCAGTTCATGCAGATTCTGTAGCCAGCGCAATGAAGCATTATCCATCACTACTTGTAATCTTATCCCATGCAAATATACCTGAAACTGTTTGTAAGCGTAGATCACCACTAAACACTCCCACTTGGTCATGGTATAGTTTTGTTTGTGACAGTTCAAGCTTCAATTACAGAATGCGACAGGATGCTCCATGCCATCATCATCCTTCTGGGATAATACTGCCCCTATAGCGGCGAGGAATGCAATCTGTACTATGAACAGTTTGTTGAAGTTGGGATATTGCAAAATGGGTGCACTTGCTAACACGGTTTGCAACACATATAAAGCATTCTGACATTGTTCTGTCCAATCAAAGGAATCGAATTTCTTTAGCAACTCGGAAAGTGGGGCCCCAATGCAACTAAAATTGGGAATGAATCGTTGGTAATACCTGACCATCCCCAGGAACACTTGACTGTCCTGCTTATTACGTGGGCGAGTCATCTTGCTAATCGCTTCCACTTTAGCCAGCTGTGGTTTAAGCCCATTTGAATCCATGACAAACCCAAGGTATTCCAATTGTTCTTTAAAGAAGTGGCACTTATGAGGCTTAAAATTTGATATTAGCAGCAGCGAGGCGCTGAACCACTTGTTCCAAGTGGGTAAGGTGCTCTGTAAACGTCCATGAAAACACATTGATGTTGTCGAGGTAAACTAGGATGCAGGACAGCTTTAAATCACCTAAAATCTTATCCATGGCATGCTGGAATGTAGATGGGGCGTTACACAGCCCTTGTGGCATGTGAGTCAGCTGGAACAACCCTATTAAAGTGATGATCGCACAATTCTCCTGTTCCACTAATGGCAATTCGATCTACCAGTACCCTTAGATCAGATCAGTGGTGGAAAAATTATTTGCCCCACCCAATTGGTCTAACGCGTCATCAATCCGTGGAAGAGGGTAGGAATCCTTCTTCATTATGTTATTGAGTTTATGAAGGTCAATAACCACTCAGATTGAGCCATCCTTTTTCTTTACAATGAGCACAGGTGATGCCCATGGACTGTTTGACGGCTCTAGCATTCCTTGCACAATAAGTTTATCCACTTCGTTAGAGACAACCTATTCTGCTGCTTTTGAACGTCTAATAGGTCATGATTGAATGAGAGGGTGATCCCCCGTATCTATCCGATGTACCACCCCTTGAGCGCACCCCAAATCATGATCATCATGTGCAAAAATATCTTGATACTTTTCAAAATAAAGCCACAGAATTATCTTGCTCTTTCACCAATAGTCCCATAAGTGCTTCCCGTGTAACCACAGTCAATACGCTGAATGATGAGCTTGCTGGCAGTCCGAGATCCTCCCATGAGCTGAAATCATGAATATGGCGAACTTCCTCTATAGGAACTAAGTGTAGGTAAGCCACCACTTGGTGCCGCCAGATCGTTATTGCCTTCTTCTGTAAGTTCTCTAGCACTTTCACCTCCTCATTCCCAGGTAGCAGTAACCCTGGGGCCACATGTGGTTCAAGCTGCAAGGGCTGGTGAGGCGCCATAATTTCTCCATAAAGCCCTTTAGGGACATCAATTTCAAGCCCAGTCCCTACTATGCACTAATGTCCAGACGGTAGGCTCAAAGTGCTCATTGCCTGAAGTGTGATCCCTTTGTACTTAAATATCTGGTTGGGGAGGGTCCTGGTCCGCCACCTCAGTCATCAATAACAAACAGGAGTCACTACGTCGCTGTATGCTAGATTGATTTGACTAGAGCAGAACGGATCCATTGGGATTCCACAAGAGGTAAAATATATGGGGATCTTTTGGCTTAAAATAGTAAGAGTTTACTCCGCCATATTTATCACAACACCAAATTTCCTCTTAAATGCGGCACGATTAACATGTTGTGGCTGTTATTTGGCAAAACCACCGCCAAAGCGGAGACCTGGACTGACCCAAATCGTAAAGGCAATGTGCTATATTCTCCTTCTGACATAGTGCTATGTGTTCACACAGTCCCATATACTGTTCGATGGTCCACATCTGGTTTCAACAGAAGTATAGCCACCAAGCCAAGTAGAGACTATGTTCACAGGGGCTCCTGTGTCTATGATAGCACAGGTTTTTGTGTTTTAAACGAAAATGTAGCAGTAAGTACGTTCCAAGTAAGAAAACTATCAGCGTTTATTACATGTACGTCCAAGGGCTTTATGTTACCCAAAAAGGAGGAAATGCCTTTGCCAACTTGAGGATACTCACTAGTGAATTTTCTCTACTGGAATGGCTACATTAACCCCTACTAAAGAGGCGCCATTCGTTGAGGGATTCGCGTTGCTGGTGCCAGTCTGTTCCAGGATCTGCCACGCATATGGCTTCTGCACGTCCTGGCGGAACTTGGGGCTCTGGGGTGAGCTTTTGCTCTCAGGGGTGGAAGCAGGGGTATCTGACAGAAGCTGCTGGTATAAAAAATCATCCAATTGAGGTTTGCATTCTACCCAAAAAGTTGTTTGGGAATTGCTTGGGACAAGTAAATTGAACTTAATGGAGGTAGAGCATCCTGTCTCTATTCCACTCGAGCTTTTCCCTTCTCAATTTTTCTCAGTTGGCATTAGATACACTTGTAGTTTGCTAGGGCAATTACCAACATAATGCCCTCTTCAACCACACTGGAAGCAAGTGTTCGTAAAAGGTTCACATATATAGCTTGTGGTGGAAGGACCAGTTCAGAAGTTGCCGGTATTGTTCCAAGGTCATGAATGAACTGGCGAAGCGTACATGGGCCAAAAGGGGTCCACTGACTCATATGAGGGACGAATATGATCCAGCAGCTGGTAACCCAGTCAATGTGGCCATATTTTGAAGAGTTTGGAGTGGAGACAGCAGAGGTTTTTTGGGCTACGTTGGGGGCGCTGATCATGGTAGAGACAATGTAAGGTGTTCATGATTCAAATAAATCCAGCATCTCCATCCAGCATGTGAGACATAGCATTATATAGTTCCTAATGTGGTTTTACAGCCGCCATCATCACTATACCAATATCTTTGGTGGATAAGTGTTAGCTCCAAGTAGGACACATGCTTCCGCTGAAAAACGCTCAGCAAATTCTAACAGGGTTTTGTTTTGGTGAAACTGTATAGTCATAAAGTCAGCTTTCTGTTGGGCCATCTTGGTAGCGCACCCAAACAGCTGGAGAACAATCTCTTTAACTTCTTTGTAGGATACTGAGCTATTTAGAAGATAGCAGGTAACTTGATCAGCGCTTTCCACATCTAGAGCGGACAGCAACATTTTCTCTTTTCATTGATAAGTAGCCCTTTCACAGCGAATTCAAAACGCTTAAAGTAACTGTGTAGATTCCTGTCACAACTGAAAGGAGGTAATTTTTTGATTTGAATGACTTTACCTTGCTCCAAGTTCCTGCCGCAAGGAGCAGGCGAATTGGTTTCAGAGCAACTATGAGAACCATCCCTTTGGGCGTTATCAATCAGCCATCCATATGAACTTGGATCCGTCAAAAAGGACTTGGAAAAAGTGGTGTCATGCGGGGGGTCCATCGTAAAACTGAGGGATATTTGTTTGCTGATCCATAGCATTCTTCCCCCAAATCGCCACTAACTGCCCCACTTCCCCCAGCTCTGGCGTGCCCTGCAAAATGTTTGTTGATCAGCTGCTCCGCTTTACCTGAATAGCATCTACACCATCCATCCTTGAATTCCTGTTGAAGCATTTCATACTGATGTTGCAACTCCTGGCGGAATTCCTTTCAACATTAAGTTTCTGCTACATGGCTTGTAATCATTAAAGGACATCTTTGAGTATGTTTTGCAGGTGGGTGTGCTGTTGGCTAGCGTTATCCGCTCGTTGATTGGCATCATTTATTTGGTTTAAGAGGGAGGCTTGTTCCCATACCAATTACTCATTGGCCCGTTGAAGGGTATCAAGGCGCCCTTTCATGTCCGCATACTCTCTTGTCTCACCAATTGGAAGGGGGAAGGATCGTCGGCACTCAGCTTGACTAACAACTTCTAGCTGTGTAATTTGACAAATAAGCTGGAGATATACAGGAGACGTTGACCAAAGGATAAGCGCATTATCTGTCATTCACTGGGTACTCCATTTGATACAAAGTTGGGTTAATTCAGTTGATAAAGAGCTGACTTAGTCTGCTACTTGCCATTCCATCAGTGTCAATTTTTCCTTTAGCTGGGCAATCATGGCTTCGAGAGCTTCCACTCATTCAGCTAGCTCTGTCATAAAGCACTCAAAATTATTCCCCATTGTTGTTATGTCCTGAACCCACTCCGCTGATAGGCCATGTTGATCCAGAAGTTCTTTTATTACTAAAGGTAATTTTAAATTTAACTGTGGTAACAAAATGTCCAATCAACAGCGGATGTCCCCAATGCAATGGTTCATCTGTACCAGTGCCCCTTGTACCTCCAAAAATGAATGATCGAGGTGGTTGAGCAGGAGGCAAGTATCCTTTTTCTGTGCTTAAGCAAACCGTAATACATCTCTAATTTCTATATTGTGGCAGGCCAGCACACGCAGTAGCTGGCAAATTGATGGTTGCACATAAGCGACTAGATATTCCTCAATTCCGTGGGTACCAAGGCGGCAAGCTAACCATGTTGTAGTCACATACAAATAAGACATGTACAGAGTGTAGCGATTTTTCTTGGTCTCATTGGTTATAGAATAAACTCAGGGTGTTTTCCCCAGCCTCATCTTCATATAGGCGATATCTGCACAACACCCACTCCATAATATCCTGCAGCTGCTGAGGAGTCACATTTGTGGAGCGTCCTTGTTGGTCAGTCATCAGCTCTGGGCAATTCTCTAATTGCAGATTGATCATAGCTTCATCATCCCCCGGTTTGATCGTAGTAAATAATGTTGGTTTGTTGTTAGGTGCCTCCCATGCTTCTTCAGCATACCGCGCATTAAATCTGATCAAGTTATGTTGGAACAAATGAGGGCTTGTCATCATATCCTTATTGTTGAAAGGCTACAGATGACCAGTGTCCCCTAGTAGTGAGCACCACTGTTAATTTTTGGCGTATAGGCTCAATCAGTTAAGCTGGTTTTCACAGGGTATTAGCCACAGAGCAACCAAATCGGATAATATGAAGATTGCTGACTCACTAATAAAACTTGATAAGCTATATATGGAGCTATCGCCCCTTGTTTTGACCTTTATTTAATATAAATTGCAGACTTATCTGCAATCAATTAATCACCTCGGAAAAGACCTCTTCTTCAATCCTC
This sequence comes from Massospora cicadina, assembly GCA_022478985.1. NCBI lineage: Eukaryota > Fungi > Entomophthoromycota > Entomophthoromycetes > Entomophthorales > Entomophthoraceae > Massospora > Massospora cicadina. The sequence goes on from JAKSZP010005610.1 coordinate 46,325, forward strand.
TGTGTGACTCTTTATATGTCAGTTTCCCAAGCCAAATGCATCCTCGGCTTGGTAGTCTTCTATTCATCTTCCATTTTCTAGAAGCTCTCATTCATATTGAATCTCGGCATAATTCCCCTCAATTTGCCAAATGGTTGTCGTTTTGATTGATTATAATTTGTATACCCTTTTCCATAAATCTTGAGACTCATCTTGATCCCCCTCCAATATGCCTTATGGGTAGCATATCGTCCAGCCATATCAGCTTCCTGACAATGGACTTTAGTATTGAGCTTCCCAGTTCCAATGGTTATATAGCAGTTATGATGGTCGTAGACCGCTTTACTAAATTTTCCCTGTTTATCCCATAATCCTCTGCCATTACTTCTGAGGAAACTTCCCATATCTTTGTGCACCAGGTGTTCTCTATGTTTATCCTCTATCAGGAGATTGTCAGCGACCGTGGGACCCATTTCACAGCACAATTATGGAATAAGCTCTTGGTGATCAAAAATATCACGCCTTGCTGCTCAACTGCATACCATCCGCAGTTGGATGGACAAACTGAATGGGTCAACCAGATCCTAGAACAGTACTTGCAGTGCTATGCTGCAGCTAGTCAGGATACCTGGGCGGCTGATTTCCCCTCGCCCAGTTTGCATATAACAATGGAAACCATGCGTACATGAGGTTTTCCCCATATGAGGCTACTTTGGGTACAGCCCCTCGTTCTCAGTCAGCCCATGCTTCCAACTGAAGGTACCATCTGCCGCCAAACATGCCCAGCAAAAGTGGGCCACACGGTCCTTGGTTTGAGAGCACTTAACTAAGGCCATAATTGACTACAAAAGGTTTGCATATCAGAAGCAAATTCTGGTTCATAAAATAAAGGTGGGTTCATATGTCATATCTGACACACTCCACTTGCAAATGCAGGTCCCCTCATACAAGGTTATGAGTAAGTGCTCCAGTCCCCACATGGTGGTAGAGGACCTGGAAAGTGGCGATTTCCATTTAAAATTGCCACCCCACTGGAAGCAACACCCAGTCTTCCATGTGTCCCAGTTGTCCCCATCTAAGGGGGAAATCCCCTTGGACCCAGAGCCCATCATGATTGAGGACATGGAGGAAGCTGAAGTTGAGGGAATCCAGGCTTCCCAAAGATCTTACTGGTCATTCCAATATCTTATTGCATGGAAGGTCTATCCGCTTACAAAAACAGCTGGGTCAGCACATGAGACTGTGCTAACTGATTGGAGCTTGTTGAGGCCTTCCATGTCAACCATACCAATGATCCAATTTCCCCCAAAAACGCTACCTTAATGGCAATCAAGCTGCTCAAGGCCCATAAAAATGTGACCCTCGCTCAATATCCTGGTTGTGGTGCTCCCAGCTGGCAAAAGGGAAGGGTAATGTAAGTCTGGAGGAGCATCCCTTCCGTTTGGACTGGGTGGCGTTCCTGTTTCCATCAAAAAGGGTCCAAAAGTCCAGATGCCCCTTTTGTCACACAGGGGAGACTTTGCCCACATGGTGGATGAGCGATGGGTAATAGCCTACCTATAAGGATCTCGCCATCAGTCCCCTTTTAACTTTGAATGAATAAATATTTCAAATCAAGGGGATTTGTGCTGAGCTTTTAAATAGTTGACACTACCTTGGGATGAAAGGTTTAAACAAAATTGAGGGCAATGAGCCTTCAGCATCAAAGCCTGAGAGCTAAAACCCATGGCAACAAAGACCAACAGGCATTTAATTGCAGAAAATGTAGTAATAAGTTTAGAATTGTTGGCAAAACTTGATGGCATCAGGCCATTAGGAAATGTTGCAATAGTTCAAAACCCACCTCAGACACACCAAAATCTTTGCCTAATAATTCCTACTTGGCCAAACGGAAGTCAGAGTAATCAGGTGCGGGTGTGTTGGGTACCCCAAACCTGTTCCTAACCTAATGGGACCGCCCCTATGTGGGGTGTCCATGGGATGTTCCTGTTGCCCTTTGGGCAAAGAGCCATAACTATAGCTGCCAAAACCAAAGAAAATTGGCAATTTGGATATCCATAAGTTGGAAAATCGACTATGGGCTCTGCTAGTTGGCAGGCTAGCCAGTATGAAGACTGGTCAGCCCTTGCCATTTGACCTTAGGTTCGGGGCTAGCAGCGCTGTCTAACCCCTTGTCATGTCACCCGCACCATTTGGGAACCCTAGCCTCATTCCCTAAACAACTAAATAAATATAAACTTAAATAATATAAGAAAATGAGCAAAGGGAGATGTTTATTGAGAAGGAAGTGCCAGGTATTTATACTATTTACAAAAGGGCTACTGCACCCACTGCTGACCTATTGGCTCTTCTGCTGGTTTTTACAGCCAACCTTTCTTCTTCTTTTTCTACACTATTCTCTTCCCTGGCGTCAACCCCCTTGCCCATCCTTCCCAAATGTCTGAATTAGTTTTGGCTCATCCTCAGCCTTAAGTCACCGGTGAGCCATATAAATGATTAATCTAATTGAACTTCAAATTTGGATTTGACCTTTGAGTTGATAATAATGCACCAGAAACAACTTTAGTCACTTGCTTCAACTCAGAATTTTTTGGCATCTTGCCGACATCTCTTCTCTACTTATCTCAGTTAACTGATTAGGAATCGCCTTATTCAGGCAATAATTATTATGCTAAATGAGGCACTGGAAACAACCTCAGCCACCTCAAATTCATAATTGTCGCATTCACTGACATCAAATAGCTAGTATAGGCAGTAAATTCATAGAAGGACGATTGAAATGAATACATTGGCTTTCTTCTGGAAATCCCACAACAGTCCATGAATGTCAGTTGGAATTGGACAATGATTCCGCTAACTGATACTAATTTGATCATCCTTGGATATTAGTCACTGGTGATCCTTATACTAATTTGGGGCCACCGAATCGCCCCACTTAAACCTAACTTCAAGCTCAGTGGAATAATAATTTCATCTTAACCGAAATTGGGGTGCAACTAACCAGCAATCACATTAAATCATAAGAGATTCAGTCAATAAGTTAATCCTCCAAGATTGTCCATTTCATCCCAAATAACGCTAAATCATTGGAGGATTCCATCTGGTTAGTATTCCAACACCATGGATGAACTGACAGCAACTGGCATGCTGCCAACAATTTCCAAGTTGTTTAAAAATAATTCTTTTTTCTTACTCAAAGTTTGTTTGGTTAGGAAAATTTCTGAAGGCCCTGATCCTAAGTTTTGCTAAGCTATTCCTCAAATCAAACACTACTTAAGCAGTTGTAACATATTGAAAAAATTGATGGTTGATTTTCAAATTTTAAATTTCAATAAAAACTATGTTTAAAAATTTTGATTTCCCTCTATGTGACAAAAATCAAACTACCCATTTCAGTCTCATTTTCCCAGCACCTAAACCCATGGGCCCTGGGGCCATGACAGCCTGGTTCGTTGCAGGTTTTTTCCTCACACTTACGGCCCTTTTGCGTTTTCTGATAGCAGCACCACTGGCATTTGGGCTTGCTTTCTTTGTGTCCAGGCATCCATGCAGGCAGTCTGGTCTAAACTTTATCTGCCGCCATCATGATAGACCCCGTGAAGAGCAAATACATGAGATATGAATAGCTTAGCTATATTAGCTGCAGTTACAGTGGTCCTGCAGGATATAAAATGGGAGAATTTTGTAAAACGGTTTACCACTACCATGATGGCAGCGTAGCTATCAGATGCAGGTAACAGCACAATAAAATCCACCATTAAGGAAGTCCAAGGCCCTTCAGCCTTTTATACTGGTACTAGCAACCCCGCGAGGGGCTGGCAATTCAGTTTCATTTGGTTAAGGAAAAGGTACTCTTTACAATAGCTGTCAACCTGCACAGCTAATCCCTTCCAATTGTAAGTACGGCAAATTAGCTCCAAAGTCTTTGCCTTCCCAGGATGTCCAATCGTGATTCTGCCATGGTTGGCCCAGATGATTTCCAGGGTAGGGGTCCAGCAGGAGCCCATAGTCGTCCATGAAACCACACCATTTTGTCCTTCACGTGGTATATTCTAGTGATAATTTTCTAATTTAACTTGCTCTTGGTGAGGACCAATGTATATTTTGCTGACAAGAGCTGAGAAAGGACCACCTTTCTGAACATACCATATTCCTCCGCATATTCCAGAGGAGCAAGCGCTGACCCATAGGTCATGGGAGAGGGATGTTGGGATACAATCTTACCTGGCGGAATCATCAAGTGGGTGTTGTGTACCTCCAACTCCTTTGGATATGGAGCTTACGCAGGATTTAGGCTCAAAGCATCCACCAAACCATTCTCCTTGCCCTTTGAAAACTCATAAGAAAACAGATTTGGCCAAGGTCTCATGCCAGCGGGTTTGCTGTGTTGTCAAGAAAGAAGGTGCGCAGTATTACAACAAGGCATTGTGATCTGTACGAATGCGAAATGGTTGAGATGAGCCATTAAAATTATGACTCTAATAGGTAATTTCTTCAACCACTAATAACAGTTTGTCATAAACGACGTAGTTTAACTCAGGCAGAGACATCTTTTGAGAGAAATATTCCACCAGATGCCCTATTCCATCTTGACCTACTTTTAATAAGGCCGCCGCTATGGCAAAGTTAGAGGCATCAGTAGCCACCATAAAATCCTTTATGTGATTGACATGGCAAAGGCTGTATGTATACAGCAAGGTGCACTTTACCGCTTGAAAGGCATCCTGAAAAACGGGAAACCATTGGAGCACATTTTTACCACTTGCCTTGTACAAGGGCGTCACCACCTCAAAAAATTGGCGTGAATTCTTTAAGGAACGTACACGTCCCCAAGAAACTCCTCAATTACTTAACCAAAGGTGGTGTGGGCCACTCAAATATCGCCTTCTCCTTGTCTGGAGTTATCACGTGGCCTTGACAAACATGTCTTTGCCCAAGAAGATGACCTGAGACTTAAAGAACTCGCACTTACTAATTCTAGCATAAGGTCAGCTGCCCTTAAACTCTCCACCACTTTCTGAAGGGGTATATCATGAGATTCTGTATTTGAGAGAAATACCAGAATATCATCCTTGTAAGCCACCACGCACACACCCAGCAGATCTCCTGGGGTCTCATCTATAAGGCATTGAAAGATAGCCGGAGCGTTTTTAAGCTCAAAGGGAATAACCCAAAAACTGGAAGATTTTTTTAGGGTAAAAATGCATTTAGCCACTCCTGGCCCATCTTAATACAGATCTGATTGGATGCATTTAGCCAATCCAGTTTGGATAAGACATTTCGCCTTCTCCACATAGTGAGCAATCTTGGAGTCCACCAGGATGGGATGCAAGTCTGGGACTGTGATGTTGTTAAGATTCCTATAATTTACACACAAGCGTTAAGTACCATCAGCCTTCTCCAAAAGAGAAGTGAGGAGCATACTGGGGTGGTACACTGAAATATCGCGCCTTTAGCTAACTGCTCTTTGATGTAACACATCCAAGGACGCTTTCCCCGTACAGTCAAAGGGTACATGAGAGAAGATATACGCACCAGATCAACAGTGAGCTTAAACTTGCAATCAAACTCCAAAAGAGTTGGTAGTAGATTGGCTGACGCTACACAAAACGAAGATTCCAGCTCATTCAAACAGGCTTGTAAGGGTATCTCCAGAGAGGGCTTCAGCAACGGATCAATACTGAGAAGGATATTAGGCCAGTGGGGCAGATCAACCTGAGGATTTGCCTCAGACAAGGGGACAAATAATTTGTGACAATTCTTCAAAGTTAAGTATAAGGTATTATCTTTCAAGTTGGTTCTGACGTTAAACTTTTGCCACCACTCTACTCCCAAAATAACGGGGTACAAGAGGTCTTTGATATCTTGGAAGCGGTCAGCCAAATGATATTTTTCAACTTGATTATCTACTAACCCCGGAACTTTCAGAGTGGGAAAGCCTTGGGAAGTCCCTCCCCTAACCATACCACCTGCAATTAATTCAACTCAAGGTAGTCGCCAGGTCTTATTCAGTAAAATTTCAGAGGCTCTTGTATCCACCAGAATAATTGGCTGATTTTCCCTGAAGGGGATGAAAGCGTAGCAGTCAACAAAAAATATTCAGAATGGTCTTTATTAAAAGCAGCAAACGCTTTCACCCCACCATAAAACTCTTCATCAGGCATAAGCATGACTCCAGGGTATGTTTTCGCATCATAAAGTGGAGAGGATTATTGGCCGCTCTCACTACTGAGGCCACATATCCCACCATATCTTCAGCAGTTACATAGACATTTTATATTATATAAGCTCTTTTTTCCACCCCCTGCATTCTGCGGATCATGGTAGGGGTCAAGTGGGGGTTCTCAGGTGTAATATGATATACTGAAACTAGGGTCCTTGTCAGAGCTTCAAGAGCTGATAAATGGCTCGTTTTTTTGTATATTATTTGCATTATAAAATTCGTTTTTAGGCGTTAATAACCCCACATCTGCTCCAATAGCCAGTTGCGCCTCGTTATGCAGGGCCATCACCACCAAACCCTTTGTCAATGCTCCAGTCTGCACAGTGGGAACACGGAGCAAAGAAAATCGTTATTATTGATTCGTTTTTTGTTATATTTGTCTAGACTCTTCTGGGCCCTCAAATTCCGCCGAAAGAGGGAGATGATTGGTGGACAGCTCTACCCCGTTTAAGGGAAAAACACTAGTAGTGAGCGCATATCTATAGGGGCTGCGCAGGTGACATCATTGTGGCGAATTTTTGAAACCATTAATTTAAACTTGAGGCTAAACCCCTGTTCACCCTCAAATTCGCCAAAACTTAAAGAATAGACGGATAAGATTTCTACTTTTTGAGGGGTGCACATGAGTTTTTGGGACCCTATTTATAGGGGCTGCCTCAGGTGAAAAATGACAGCCAAATTACATGTCCCCTTCCAGGTGGGGCAGGGAAACCGCCTCAAAGAGCTTCAATAAGTTGGTTAAAGTTGGGCGGGGGTGACTTCCAAATTGGGAAATTTCTTATGGGGAGGACAAAGGTGGAATGGAGAAATAACATTTTAAAATTTTTGGGCAAAGAATGGCCTGTTCTCTTTCACAAAATTTATTTTAAATATAATTCTACCAGGTGGCTAGCTTGGTGCAGAGAAAAGAACTCATAGAAGGTGTGGATGGATAACACGTCAGGATGACGCTGCTCCAGAACTCACTCCAAAACCTTCGCTGTTTTCCACAAAAGCAGCTATGCGTGGAACACTGAAAAAATTAAGTCGGCGACCTCTGAAGACAGCAGATGTAGAAAATCTACCCCACGCAAGGGTGGATGAAAACCATACAATTTGTTACTACCAAAAGAAGCTTCTGGCGAGAGTGAAGCAAAAGTAGGTTGAATTTTAAAATGAATCTTAGAGAAAAGTTGGTAATTGCAACAACAGGATCACAAAGGGTCCAAGCCCATTAGGCATGAGAAGGTAGGGTGGGCATTTCCCAGTTGGTAGTCACAAGAATAACGCCAAGATGCACCAAAACAAAAACCAAACAAGAAAACCGTGGTGAGCACCATAGTAGCCATGACAAATGGACAGAGCACACAATTTACACATAGTGAAAGCCCCAAAAGGGAGAATTCTCATGCACATAAAATAAAAATGCTGGTTAACTAATGTCAAGAGAGTGTCTGTAACTTTATTTTTCTAGAGAAGTGGTGCAGGATGCACTGCCACACCTCCAGGGAATTAGTCATTAGCAATATTGGAAAAAGGGCACCGTGGAGGGTGCTGAAGAAAAAGGGACCCAGGGCAAGGGTGTGCAATATGGTATATAGTAGTATACAGCAAATAAACAACAAAACTTAGTGAACCTTAAAAGGGAATCCATAACTAAGTGAAGATTTGTGCTGTGGTGCTTAGATGCCTTGATATAGAGGGGACCAGGGCGTCCCAGCGGTGCACAAGATACTGTAGATAATTTTTAAAATAAGATGACCAACGTTATTAGAAATCTTCTCAAGGAGGTCCATGCACAGGTTCACCCAAGGAACTGTATTCAAAATAATGTAAATTAACAGGGTTTATTATTATCTTTCTTTCACATCAATACCCAAATTGAAGCCAAATTTGGACAAAAAAAATACAAAAATAACCACTTGATCAAGCCAAAACTTACCTATATTAATGCAATCGACGCCTGCTGCCCTGGTTTAGGTGGTGGTGCGCCACCATCTGGCATCTTTCAGCCGCCACTGAAGCGCACCAGGGCCGGCTCTGCAGCACTTCCAATACTACCAGGCGTTATGTCCCCCCTCAGGACTTGGCCCACCACCTTGCTAGCTCTCAGGTGGTGCTCCCACGGAGCAATTTGCATTTTAGCCTCTATATTGAATATGGGAATCTCTTCCCATATGCAAGCGCAGCCATCATCGAGATGGCCATGGTGGTTTTCAAATTCACTGGCTATATTGACTACTGCCCCTTTAAAGGGTACTTCAACATTGAATTCCTCTCTGAAGCTGATGCAGAGCAGCCAAGCTGCATTTAATTTTTAAAAACATCCCTTTGCCCACCGTTCAAATCCAGCTCCTGGATGAGGCCATTTTGGTGGTTCAGATCGCTGGGTTGCCCTCTTTCCTTTCCCCCAAATGCCTCCCCATGAGCTCACGGAGGGTTTGGCCATTTATGGTGCAGACCCTGTGTTGCAGTTTGTGGTTCCCAATGGGGCAGATTGGTTGGCAGGGCCTCACACCTTTGCAACAATCCGCCCATTTCATCATGACTTCACCTCACAATTCCCCCCACACACACCATGATCAGATCTGCCCCTGATCACCCATTCTGGGCACATGTCAAAAACAGCTGCGCCATTTGCCCCTTGTGCTTTTAGCTTGACCACTCAAAGTGCAAGTGCCCCATGGTTGCCACTTTCACCGCATCTGCCACTCAGGGCTCAGGTGTCACCCCAGTGGCTGCCTTGCCCCAATTTTTTGATTGGGGCTCAATCTTTCACCCCCAACATTGGGAGATTCTGGCGCTGCTTCCAAAGTGGCGGGCAATCAAAATTTAAGAAAATTTAAAGTTTTTTGAAATCTGACTGGATTGTATCCTGAGTCAATGGCTGAACCAGTTTCAGATGAGCTTCCATGGTCAACAGCACATGGCCAATCAGCTCCAGCCACAGCCCCAATTCCTGTGGCTGGCCCAGCGCTGCCCAATCCAATCCATTCAAGGCTCTCAAATGGATTGATGAGGATGAATGGCCGTACTATGTGAAACCTGATTTTGCTTTGGAGGAGTTCTTTGTGGATTCTCCCATATCTCACTCATGCCATTTTCGTCCAAAAAACGAGTTTCTCATTTACAAAAATATTAACGAAATGGCAGTTGCAGCTGGAGCTGCCCTGGCCAACACCCTCCTCCGCCAGCAACTCCATGGGGCAATGGAGCCCCTGTTGAGGGTATTCCTATCCCCAATTTTGCTCATGATTTTGAGGAAGATGTGAAGTATGAAATTGAGGAGCTTGCTTTTTGTGCGAGCTGTACTTGCATCAATGCAGCAAAAACTTCTCTTTATCCCCATTTATCCCAAAACCCGCTGGCGCATCAAGTCATTTACTTTTGTGCTAGCTCTCATCACTTCCGCTGGCATCAACTTGCTCAATATGTTGAGGCGATGGACACCACCGGCCTCATTAACAAAGAAAACCCCCAACTATACCTCCTTATGCCCCATGTCACTGATGCTCCCACCCCAACGCTGTCCTCCATGGTCCACCAGCTAAATCGGGTGCCAGACAAAAGTTTACACAAAGCCTCCTCGCCATCTGATATGGCTTCCTAAGCTGATAACCTAGGGGCTATGATAGGAATTTTTTTAATTTATGATAATCCCCTCATTTGGCCCATTTGCATTTAAAGATGTGTGGCGGCTCCCCCTTTTGGGTTGGGCACCACTAGTACAAAAAAATCAATATAGAATCATCAGAACAAGTTGCTTATCTTTTTGTAAATGAGGCAGGTCAACCTTGGGACAAATATACCACGCCAAGTTTTTTAAGCCTGTGCTAGTTTCAAACCTGTGTTTAATCAAAACATGACCCAGAATGGAGCAGGAACCACCCTGATATGCTACCACTCCTCAAGTTGCTTATCTTTTATAACAACTAAGATCAAACATTTTTATTATTTGTCTAGGACAGTGTATATATACTAATAACTTAACTTTTTGTAGTAGTATTAAATTTTACTTATAACATTATTTTCCTGCATCATTGTTGTGTTATATTTTAGAAATGGTTCCAATTGAAATGATTTTAATTTTGTGGTTCTCCAACTTCTTTTTTCACCTGATAAAACTATCCAGAAGATTTAAAGTCAAGTAATTTATTCCATAATGTTTAATGACTTAAATTTTTGCATTATGCAATAATTTATATCACATGCTATAACTAGTTCTTAACATAGCAACAAGAACTATGGCCTGTAAATTTAGTTTATGCACATTTTTTGTATGCTAATGCGCTAAGATTAGCTGTTCATGTACCTATGGAACTTATGGTTTATAAACTTTACTATACAATTCTTATACTATATCTTCACTTCCATAGATCCTTTTTTCCATTACAGCTATATTGCACCTTATATGTGCTTTGCACCTTAGGCTTTAATTTACTTGTCTGAAAATTTATATTACTCTAATAGTTAGCTACATGGATCTATAGAGGCTTTTGAAATTTAATTTACCAATAGCTGGATTATGTGTTGACTTATAACTTGGATCCTTGCTTGAGTTTTTTTAAAATTATAAGTATAAAACTATAGACATGTAATATTCAATACGCGCTTTCTTCCCCATTACCACTTTGATATTCCTCCTTAATCTTTTAATCTTAGCTTTGACCAAACATTGTGATCTCACATATATTTTATTGCATAATAGTTAATAATCTGCCTTGTAAATTATTCAGCTATCAGGTGTTTATTTAATTTTCCATTTGTAAGATTTTGAATCATCTCAGTTATCCATGCAGCCCAGACTGATAGCTTTTTTGTAAATCTTTATATCTAAATCCTTCTATTTCTTTACTGTTTTCTTACTGCTTCTATATAGTATATGAAAAGCATGTTCTTATAATAATGCTAATTTTAAATGCATACTTTTATTTACAATTAAATTAAAATTATGCACATATTGATTTCTCATATGTCTAGTTGCTTCTTAAATTTTTGCTAGACTTAGTATACATGAACCTATAGTCATTTAGAAAAAAGTGGACGATACCTTCAATATGTGCAAGTTTGATTATGATAAAAAACTTGTGTAATTAATTTTAAAATTAGTTATTGTTTTCAAAAAGTAACAATTTCTGTTGCCAATTTCATTAATTACTTTTCACTTAATGGCTGTATAATACAAGGCAGCCTATGTCATATTTAACACTAGTGTATTCCCTAGTAAGTGTAAGTCCTGGGGACCAGCCCCTGCAACTGGATAGGGAGCAACACCCCTTTCAGACAAAAAGGGGTCCAAAGGCCCATGTGGACCCCCTGTCACAATTGAGCGACTTGGCGCATGTGGTAGATGAGCGCTGGGTGACTGCCCTTCCCCCCAAAGACAACCAGGTTTCTCCCCTCCCCCTCCTCAACCTTGGTAAGCCTAATAGAGGGGGTCTGTCATGAGATTATGCGAGCCAGGGGCCATGGGCAGGCCCCTGGGACCCCTCACTCACCAGGGAAATCATGCCAAAATTTTGTGGAAATAGTCAGTACTATTGTCTGAGCACAGCCTGCAAATTCTGGGCTTTAGGAGCCGGTCTGGACTATCTGGGGCCAGAAATCAGATCGGAGCACAATTTGGGTTTCAAACCAGGTTGCAAGCAACTCGGACCAGTTGCCCCTACTCCCTGGGATGGATCCAGGTAGTTCAGATCGCGCAAATAGTCAGAGAAAGAGTTCAGGCCAGGTTGCAAATGACCCAGCATGGTGGCCACAGCCCCCCAGACAAATCTGGGGAATCCAAACCATTTAAACAGGCTGACTCAGATGGTCAGGGCCCAGATTGGTACCATCGACCTGGCTTGGCCCCAAAAATTGGAAAATCTGCAAAAGTTTTTTTAATTTTTGCCAAGATCTCAGACATCCCCCCCACCCTCCACCCCACCAGCCAACCAAATCCCATCGCCAATCCCCAATCAACCAATCCCTTGGCACCTCCACTATGTGATTCTCCCCATATTTAAGGCAACTGCCCTGTTGAGGGGCAGTTGTTGGTTCATTTTCTAATCTTCCCGCGCTTTGCACTAAATAAAACTTGAATACCCAAGACACCTTGCTGCGGCCTCCATCTGTTTACTTTTTTCAAAATTATGCCAATTGATCTAGCAAAGCATGCTGTTATCCAGATACTCATCCCTATGTTTGCTGACTGAGTCATCCAGTCGCTCGACCCCACCATGTGGTGGCAGATTGTATCCACCATAAACTGTCTCACCCCCTGACAATGAAGTTGCTTCTCCGTCCACTTTTGTGTATCTGTCTAGCGCGAATCCATCCGTTTGCTATGTTGCTGGGGTCTCCAAGACTGCTCCCCTGTTGGAGCAGCGCCCAGGCGCCCCTGCCCCAGTGCTCATGAACTCAGCCCCCATACCTGGCTCATCCGCCACTGGCCCCAACCACCAGAGGACCCTGGAGCACCCCGCCCAAGGGGAGCTCGGCCCTAACACTCACTGCGGGTCCATTTCCCTCTCTGCCTGCCCCCGTTTGCACGGCGGCCTTGGTGCCACCCCTCACTGGTGTGCAAACTCACCGGTTCAAAGCCTAAGGCCAGCAACCGCAAACCTTGGAGGAGTCATCATCCTCCCTGCCTCCCCCACCCTTGGGGGTTGCCCCTGCAAGACTTGCGGTTGCCCCCATTGTAACCATCTGGTTTGCCTTAGGGGCCTTCAGTATGTTAATGAGCTTTTTTTCCTCATGTCCCCAATAGATCTCCCCTACTTCAAGTCGCTTGAACCACTGTGCCATTAGCATTCTGGGCTCTCCACTGGGTGCTCACACACCCAGACTGGGAGCCCAGTCTAATTCTTATCAGCTGCATCCATGACAATAAGAGGGTACTTCAAAAAGGTTTGGTTTACAAGTTATAAAATGATGTAAAGTTGAGGCTACTGACAAATTTTATTTATATAGAAAATAAAGACCAGCTGATACATATCATTATATTATCACTACCAAGGCAATCCATAATGCTACTTTGGATCTTGTCAAACTCCCTACATATCTTTTATTCTAACTAGCTATTATAAGGATAAGAAATCTATGTATATTGATGGTTTATTTAATATATTTATTGGTATTCAATCTCAAATCTTGAGTTATAGACATTATAATGATATTCTCTATACTTGTGCATGATCTAAAGGTTTCTGCGCTGGGTGAGTGTCTTATAACTCTCATTTCCATATTGTCATAGATTGCTGATAATAATACTGTTCTAGAACTTGGTTTAGTAACCATACAGAGCAGCAGCCAGAATACCGTTTATACAGCCACCCACACAGTTTGATTAAAAGTGAGTAGGGACAACGCCACCACCTTCCATGTAATCCAAAGTGGGGCATGTACCTGGAAGTTAGTAAAATGAATCACTCAATTTGATAATAATCAAGAAAATCAATAGAATATTATCTAAAAAAGCTAGGCAAAGGGAGATAAAAGTGGAATGACAGCAGGGCCTGTTGATGACTGCTGACTTATAACCTTGATTTAAGTAATAAAAAATCAGCTTTAACCATGATAGACACAATTGAACTCGATTCTGGTGGATCAACATTATAAACTCATCAAAATGCTGGTCCGGGATCAACCTTCCCAGCCAAGTAGATTTAAAATTAAGTATTGGATCTTTTTTCCTGAGTGATTTTGCTTGCTAGATTGATGATGCTTTGCCCAACAGATGACTAGTTGCGATCATGGCCAATGTATGTATGGGAGATGCATATCAAATCATTTATTTTTGCTGAATATGGTGAGGACGGACTTGCCTTTTCTGGAAAAAAGGAAACAAAATAGTGGGGTTTCAAACCTAAGCGTACAGTAGAAAATATAATGTACACCGGGTACAAATATATCATTATCAACATAACCCAAGTTGATGGCTGAAATTACTGGGTGAGAGGAAGGTCCACAAACTTCACTCTAGCAATGGTTTCTTACTGACTTTACCTCATATCCACCAATTTTTGCATCCACCTCATGAGTGGTGAGAAGGGATTAGAAGAGCAATCCTTAGAGGGTTCCATCATCCACCTCTCATCTACTGCATGGGCTAAATCGCCTTGAAAATGAGAGTGACAGCCACCTTCTTAAACCCTTTCTTTTTCTGAGCAGTAACTCTTCATGTTTGAGGCACAGAGGGTGATCCCAGGACTTACATTATCCCTCCTTCTTTGGACAGGGGGGCACCACCAGGGATTTGAGTTAGGGTGTCGTTATTATGGGTTTTTAGAAACTTGATGGCCAAGGGAGTGACACTCTTTGGTGGCGAGCAGAAAGAATAGAAGTGCAGGGAGTAAGGCCTCCACCAACTCACAACAATGGGCACAAATATGGGCGTTGACCCAAATATCTCATAAGATGGAAATATCTTCTAGCCCTTAAGTTACTATATCAAATAGCTAGAATTCCGTGAGGCCAAAATTTGCATCAACTTCAGCCTCCTTTGATTTCTCCATAAGTATTGGCTCTGGCTCTCTGGGTCCTCCCACTTGAATAAAGTCAACTGAGAAACGTAGAAAATGGGGCGCTACTTCCAATGAGCTGTAAGGGTCAACCTAAAAGCCCATTTCCTAAATCTGCCTCCACCAATAGGGGACCAAAACGTTTGCTGAAAACTTCCTGGAGAGCACCTTCTTTATGAAGGTGCCACATGTCCTACATTCTGAAGGACCCCACCTTGGTTTCATGAGCAGGGAGAAATTTTCACTCGATAAACCACCTGTATTAGATGATTTCCTAAGACAATTTTTCTTAAACCAGATATTGAGTGCTCTGGAGTTGCTGCACATGTCTGCTGCAGCATATACTTCCAGACAAAATCATGGTCCAATGGAAATTAAGAAGTTCTTACCCCATAATGTCCACCTAAGTTGAAAAGCTGGTAGAAAAATGAGTGCCATTCTTGTATGCAAACTGTGCCAATGAAATAACATCCGCCCTGGTATTCTGTAAACAGAGACATAACATCAGGTAATGTTTAAAGATCTTGTTAACCTTCTTCATTTTTCTGTCAGATTGGGGATGTTATATGGTGGAGTGTCACGGCAGGGCTTAACCTTTAAGATAGACAGGAGCGCGGTCCAAAAGTGAGCTGTAAACTAAGTCCTTTGTTCACTACAATCTCCCGAGGAAAACCAACATCATGAACATATGGTACACAAAGAGCTAAGCCATTTCCTTGGAGGTGATGCATGACAAACAAGGATAAGGAGTGAAAACTTGGTAAAGTGTCAATGACCACCATAATCGCATTAAACCCAGTAAAGTTGGGAAGCATAATAATAAAATCTACTGATACTGAGATCTAATGACCCTCTTCTTGCTGCATGTGATGTAGAAAACCATTTCTACATGATCTATCTGACTTTTACCAAATTAACGTCACACAATTAGTGATCCACGCTGGGATATCTTTGGAGTTTCCCAGACAGTTAAACGTCTGCGTCACCAAATCAAGGCACTTTTTATTCCCCATGTGGCCACCGCCAGGGGGTCGTGATGGACATTAATAACCTCATTGCAGAGTTTGGGTTCCTTTCCAACTCTTTGCCAGAACAGAATTGTCCTCTCCTTTAAAAAATAATGTGTCCGCCTGTGAAGTGGAAGTACCAGCTGATCAAACAGTCACAACCCCTCTAAACAGGAAGTTTAATCCACTGATACTCAAGAAACTAATGGCACATCTGGGGCTCAGTCCGCCATTAATATTGTGGGAGGAGTAATAACTAAGATCTAGTATAACATAATTAAAGTGGTTGACTCCTGTGACTTCTCCTCCATTAGATTTAGAGAAGTGCTTTGATCAACAAATTAGGGAGCACATTTAGGTCACTGTTGACAAACTCATATTTGAAGTTAAAACCGCAGAGTTCATGATACTTTTTAGCCATGTGATGTTTCAGCTTCTGCAGTTTCTGGAAATACATAAGGGCCTGATGATCCAACCAAACAATCACTTTATGCTGCGCGCCCAGAAGAAGGTACCAACAGAGTGTAAGTAAACATGCTATGACGTCCAACTCATTATCATAAATGGCTCAAGATTTCTCAGATGAATTAAACTTACATAAAAATAAGTTACAGGATGTTCCAACCTTTCATGTTCTTGAAGCGGCACCACCCCCATTGCGGCCAAATAAATCACATCCACTTAAAAAGCTTGGTTTAGGGTAGCATGTTTGAGAACAGGCGCCAATAACACCTCCTTGATGGTGTCAAATGTGCGTTGGCAATCCTTCATCCATATGAATGTAATGTTCTCCCCATCGAGGAGTGAATTGGTGCTGCTAACTGTGAAAGTGAGGGAGAAATGTTTTTCACAAAATATAATTGTGACCAGGAAGATCCATAACTACTTCTTTTGGTAGGAGTGGGCCACAAGAGGATACCCTCAAGCTTGCTTAGGGAATAGTGTGTCCATCTTTCAAGACCAAGTTGCACAGGAAGGTAACCTCCTCCTTGAAAAGTTGCACTTGGAGGGTTTATGTAATGTTCCGCCTTGTACATCACAGCTAACAATGCCTCCAGGTCCTTCTTATGCTGCTCAGGAGTGAGGGATTGAATGAGGATATTATCAATGTACGCTACTGTGCAGGTGAAGTGAAGATCTCTGAGAATGTAACAATGAATGCTGGAACGTGGTGGGGCATCCTTGAGGCCAAAGGGCAATACATGGATCTAAAAAATGCCCCTTTTGGCACAAATTGCCATAAGCCACCACTGTCCTTCTGCCAACCAAATTTTGTTGAAAGCGTTCACAAGATCAAGCTTCAAAGATAAACAGCATTTGCAATTACCTAGCTGATGTTCTGCTCAAGTGGGAGGGATAAGGGTCATGTAACGTGCAGGTTTGCACCAATATGCGATGAAGGAGTTGGGAAGTACAAGCTATGTCACCAACCACATGACTGACAATCCAGCAGAGAACCACCCCTGAACCTGCATTCCATTACCAGAGTTTATGACGTATTTGAGGACTAAGGTTTTAGCAATGCTGTATGCAAGAAGCATTATTTAGTCCATGACAAAACCATGAACGAAGCCAACGCTTGTCCTAGCTCGCTGGTCAAGCTCAATACTTGTGGCTGATTCTTATATAATATTTCCTGAAGTAAACATAAAGTTTATTTTTGGCAATCAATTAGCTTGAGAACTTTATTGTAATTTATCTGATAAAAAAACTTGTTTTAGTCACCATTTACTCATTTTAAAACATTTGTGATGATTTAAATAATCAAAAGACTAAAATAGGCTTTTGAGTGATATCCAAGTCATTGCTTGCAAATACTTGCATCCCAAATTATAAAAATTAATAGGGATCAAGACACTGGTAATTTGATACGATTAATCAGCCCTTGTTCTCAAATCCCTGAATTCTTACCTACGATTTCCATCTCATATTGTCCTTCTGACTGCCCTGACCCTTCAAACTTGACCTCCGGATTTGCAGGCAAATCTGAATTTCATTAATGAGGTCAATGTGTAGATCAGGATGTCCCCAATCCATCACAACATCTCCTGTGAATACAAGAACTCCTGGACCTTCTCTGGACAGCGTGCACACTCCTTTGGCGTTTGCCAGGTCGCTTCCTCCACCAGATACCCTCTCCACTTTACCAGGAATTGCCACCAACCCCTCACTCATTGCTCATTCAGGATTTGTTCAAACTTGTATTGCTGGTTGATCTCCTCCTATGGGACCATCTGCCCAGGACGCTCTGGTCCCTTCCCCCCAAATCCCTGAAGCTGTGGCCATGGATAACTGGATGGGCCCTTGACCCTTTTGAAGGCCTAATTCAAACATGACCCTGTTAATAACCTAAATCACCTTATATGGTCCCAAGAACTTTAGATTAAGCTTCTAGCTCTTCACTGGTACCGCATAATTTATCTCCACCACCAACACCCAATCTCCTGGAGTGAACAATGAGCCTGGCGCTCTCCGTCAATCTGCATACCATTTCTGCCATGCTGTTGTGCGTTTAATAATCTTGATTGTACATTAATCCCATAAGTTGGGAATTATAGGATTTGTGTATGAAAATAGTTGTAATCTCGCCATTCTGAATAGGATTTTCCTATTCAGGTTGATAGCGGAATAATCTAATAAATCATTTTTTTAGTTGTCATTATGAGGTTTCCACGTTTTGCTGCTGAGTTGCCTGGATGCCACCAATTCTGGAGGCTTTTGCGCCCATTATTACACACAATTCATTTAGCCTTTTTTGAAAGTATTTCAAAGCGAGGTCATCCCCAATGGGGCCTCACTTTGGAATTCTATTCTAACTTTGAGTCCACTTCTAGTAAAGGCCGCTTTTGCTAAAACCCATTTTATTCAAATTTAATTTATTTAGAGCGAGTTTTAGAGAAGCAGATGGCGGTGCTTCAGGGAAAGGGATTGGATGCGCCAGGCTCCTTTTGGAGAGGTCTTGCCCTGGCTAGTCCAGAGCCAGAGTGGCCTGAGGCGACAGAGGCTGGTTGGCCGCACCTCAGCCCGTTGACCTCATGTGCAGATAGAGGTTTTGGGAGGCACCTCAGCCCAGGGTCTGAGGTGACAGAGGCTGGTGCACCGCACCTTGGCATGGTGTGCCTGGCAAGGACATCCTTTGGACAGGACCAATCAGAGTTGGTACAGCCACATATGGGGGCGAGTGGTGTAGGGCTGGTGGCGGGCTGGGCCTCGGGAGCCCAGTCTTGAAATAATTCCAAAGTCACCTTACCTTGGCGGGCTGTGGTACCAAGCAACCCGCAAGATGGCTGCAGTCAATGTCCCAAGCATCGCCGCATGCCATTGGTCCATTTCATTGTTTGTGGGACCTTCCAACAAAGGTGATGGGGAGCTTGGGGTGGGCCAGACTGTTGGCAGTTGATGGCCTCTTGTGCCTGCCAGGAGGCCTCCAGAGAACCCGTTGGTTTGATTTGGGGGCTCTGGATTTTTGGTCAAAACCCCAAGCTGCTTGCAAAAAAGGTCCCCTGTTGAAAAAGTCGTTGGTTGCTGCATGCCTGCCATGCCAGTTCAGGTCCAAGTCCACCAGTATTTCCTTTTTAGGAAAGGGTAGTATAACAATTGCGATCATATATGAATCCCATAAGTTGAGAATAATGGGATTTGTGTATGTCAATAGTTGTAATTCTGCCATTCCAGGTATGTTTTCCTATTCAGGTTAATAGCGGAATAATTTAAATAAATCATTTTTTTGGTTGTTGTTATGAGATTTCCCCATTTCACTGCCAAGTTGCCTAGATGCCACCAATTCCAGAGGCTTTTATGCCAATTATTACACACAATTCATTTAGCCTTTTTTGGAAGTATTTCAAAGAAAGGTCAGCCCCAATGGGGCCTCACTTTGGAATTCTATTCCAACTTTGAGTCCACTTCTAATAAAGGCCGCTTTTGCTAAAACCCATTTTATTTAAATTAAATTTATTTGGAGTGAGTTTTGGGGAGCAGATGGCGGTGCTTCAGGGAAAGGGGGTGGATGCGCTGGGCTCCTTTTGGAGAGGTCTTGCCCTGGGTAGTCCGGAGCCAGAGTGGCCCAAGGCGACAGAGACCAGTTGGCTGCACCTCAGCCTGTTGACCACGTGTGTGGATAAAGGTTTTGGGAGGCGCTTCTGCCTGGGGTCTGAGGTGACAGAGGCTGGTGCACTGCACCTCAGTATGGTGTGCCCGGCAAGGCCATCCATTTGGACAGGACCAATCAGAGTTGGTACAGCCACATATGGGGGCGAGTGGTGGCGGGCTGGGCCTTGAGAGTCCAGTCTTGACATAATTCCAAAGTCACATTACCTTGGCGGGCTGTGGTACCAGGCAGCCTGCAAGATGGCCGCGGTCAATGTCCCAAGCATCACTGCATGCCATCGGTCCCTTTTGATGGTTTGTGGGGCCTTCCAATGAAGGGAATGGGGAGCTTGGGGTTTGG
The DNA here is from genome assembly GCA_022478985.1 of Massospora cicadina. Classification (NCBI taxonomy): domain Eukaryota; kingdom Fungi; phylum Entomophthoromycota; class Entomophthoromycetes; order Entomophthorales; family Entomophthoraceae; genus Massospora; species Massospora cicadina. The sequence goes on from JAKSZP010005610.1 coordinate 66,467, forward strand.
GCCAGACTGCAGGAATGTTGATGGTCTCTTGTGCCCGCCAGGAGACCTCCAGAGAACCCGTTGATTTGATCCAGGGGCTCTGGATTTTTGGTTGAAACCCCAAGCTGCTCAAAAAAAAGGTTCTCTGTAAAAAAAGTCGTTGGTTGCTGCATACCTGCCTTGCCAGTTCAGGTCCGAGTCCACCAGTAATTCCTTTTTAGGAAAGGGTAGTGTAACAATTGCGATTGTACATGAATCCCATAAGTTGGGAATTATGGGATTCATATATTCAATAGTTGCAATTCTGCCATGCCAAGTAGGGTTTTTCTATTCAGGTTAATAGTGAAATAATTTAAATAAATTATTTTTTTGGTTGTTGTTATGAGGTTTCCCCATTTCACTGCCAAGTTGCCTAGATGCCACCAACTCTGGAGGCTTTTATGCCCATTATTACACACAATTCATTTAGCCTTTTTTGGAAGTATCTCAAAGCAAGGTCAGCCCCAATGGGGCCTCACTTTGGAATTCTATTCCAACTTTGAGTCCACTTCTAATAAAGGCCACTTTTGATAAAACCCGTTTTATTTATATTTAATTTATTCAGAGCGAGTTTTGGGGAGCAGATGGCGGTGCTTCAGGGAAAGGGGGTGGATGCGCCAGGCTCCTTTTGGAGAGGTCTTGCCATTGCTAGTCCAGAGCCAGAGTGGCTCAAGGCAGCAGAGGCCGGTTGGCTGCACCTTGGCCTGTTGACCCTGTGTGTGGATAGAGGTTTTGGGAGGCACCTCTGCCTGGGGTCTGAGGCGACAGAGGCTGGTGCACCGCACCTCAGCACGGTGTGCCTGGCAAGGCCATCCATTTGGAAAGGACCAATTGGAGTTGGTACAGCCACATATGGGGGCGAGTGGTGTAGGGCTGAAGGCAGGCTGGGCCTTGGGAGTCCAGTCTTGACAGTGCGCTCCAGGTTGTTTCATAACTTCTTCCCAATGTCCATCATTCTTTGGGATAATTCATCTGCCTGTGTCATAATCTGCCACATGACCCCCCCACAAAGCTAGATTTGATCCATGGTTTGCAAAGAATGGCGTTATCCCTATCAAAGACAGATTGTGGTTATTATAGGCAGACTGGTCCAATATGATCCAGGCGACACGTTTAACTTTATGATCTGAAACATACACTTGAAGGTAACATTCTCTTATTTAGTGTACCCTTTATGTCTGTCCGTCAGATTGGGGATGATACACTGAAGCCCTGCATAGGCGAATCTTTAAGTTACCAAGCAAATTCGACCAAATTTTGATATAAATTGGGGCCCACGAACTGAGATGATATATTCTGGAAGGCCATGATGGGCAAATATCTCATTGATGAAACCCTTTTATGGTCTTGGGTTGGGACCATCTAGTACTAAAAAAAAAGAAACCCTTTTATGGTATCTTTAGCTGAGAACTTTGAAGTACATGGGAAAAACTCAGCATACTTAGTCAACCAATTGATAAAAACCATTATTTCATCCTTCCCCTGGATCTTGGGTAACCCCATAATGAAGTCCATGCTAACTGATCCCCACAGCCAGCTCAGAAACTGGAGTGGGACTAAATTACATGAATGCTGCCTTTGCAAAGGATTTGAATGCGCGCAAACCAAGCACTCTGCCACATATTTTTTGATATCCTTCCACAGTCCAGCCCACGAATATTTATGCTGCAACAGCTCAACCATCTTCTTGACCCCCAGATGCCCCACCAATGGGTGGTCATGCAAAGCCTGCAGCACTTCCCACTGTAGCGTGAATTTGGAACCCATACTTGAAAGTCATGGTACGAAATCCCATCTTTCTTCCCATACATACAAAAATGGCCATGCTGTTGTCCCTCCGCCGTCTTAGCCCTTAACTGACAACCAAATGCTGACCTCCTTTGCTTTCATTGGATCTCCTCCGCCAGTTCATTCTCCTCACTCACCGCCATGGCAAATTGGTCTGACTGGAACATGGTAGTTGTTTTATACTCCTTTAACTCTGCCTTCTCATTTGCTAGCCCTGAATCCCAGATCAACCAATCTTTGATGGTTTTGACCACTCCTGGATGTTACTCCAATCAAAAATCATGCTTAACCAGCTCCACATGCCACGGAGCTTGGCGCTGATTCATCTTTCTGGGCCCCTAGTAATACTCCAGTGCCCAATGGTCATTTAACCTATAAAAGGATGAAAGGCATACAACAAATGGTTCTGTCAATTCTGCAGTGCTGTAACCACTTCTAGTAGCTCCTTGTCATATATCAGATAGTTTGTTTCTTCTTGAATCATTTTCCAGCTGAAATAACACAATGGGTGCTGCAACCCATTATCCCTCCTCGTTAATAGTACTGCTCCCATGGCAAAATTCAAGGATTCCATTTCAACCACAAAAGATTTTTAGGATCCGGATGGACAAGAACTGGTGCTGAAATGAGCTTCTCTTTCTTCAGGTTAAATGCCTGTTCCTCTCCTCCATCATATGAATGGCTCATCCTGGGTCATTTGCATAAGAAGCAAGGCTAACTTTGATAGATTCTTTATGAACGGTCGGAGGTTCTTCACCATCCCCAGAAAAATTCTTAAACCTTTCTGATCAGTTGGTGCCTTCCAAGCGCGCACCACCTTTATCTTATCTGGTCGCATCCCCTAGCCTTTCCCAAACACAACATTCCCCTGTAAATAACTGACTCCTGTTTAAATTCACACTTCAAAAGCTTCAGCCATAATCCTGCCTCTGCCAACGCCTCTAGGACCTCTCACACGTCGCAAACATCTGCCTCATTATAACGTGAAAACACAAGGCTGTCATCCATATATGCGATGCAAAACCAGCCAATCATCCAACTGAGTACTCTTTTAAACATCCGTTGGAACACCTCTGGGGCATTGTGTAGACCAAATGGCATAACTCGATATTGAAACATTCCAAGATGGCATTTAAACGCTGTGTACTTCTAGTGCTCTGGCCTTACGTGCACCTGATTGAACGCATCTGCTAAATCATTCTTGGTGAAAATGTTGCACCCCATGACCATCAGAGGATGACCTCCATTACTAGCATTGGGTAAGGGTCTGGCCACATAACCGCATTAAGTCTTTGGTAGTCCACGCCCAGATATAACTCTCCATTTGCTTTGGGTACAAGCAACACTTGGGACAACACAGCAGACTTTGATGGCTCAATCAACCTCCTTTCAACATCGAATTCAAATGCTCTTCCATCATGGCTTTAGCTCATTTGTTCAATGGATAAACTGGTCATCCGCGGGAGAGCTCAGACCCTCCCTTGAAATGGAATAAGAATGCAAATGGGCCTTTGGGAGAGAAAGGCGAATCCCATTTTGGTCCAAAAGCCCCCCACACAAACTCTTGGTATTCCATTAGTAAATCCTCTTCCTGCATGGCCCCCAGGGTTCTATGTTCATCCAACTCATTGTTTCCCACCAACAGCCTTCTCTTCATTGGTATACCCATCATCTGGCAAAGATCACAGTACTATAAGGCACATCGATTTGGGGCTTGAACCAATGCCACAACTACATCCCTAGTATCACCAGGTGGGCCAGGTTTCAATTGCATAAAACTGCTCCCAAAACCCAAAAGGGTCCTGCTGTACCTTCACTGAAGGGCTCACTCACCACAAAGGCACCCTCCATGATGCATAAGAAAACACCACCTCCATACTCCTCCGCATCTGCAGCTTCAGGCGCTCCACCAATGCCAGCTCAAGGTAGTTCTCTTCCGCCCCAATATCTACTAGGGTGATTGTCCCTTCTGTTCTGCAATCTATGCACAACTCTATTATGTTAAACAAATGAGGGTAGAGTGAAGAAGGCAATTTATTTCTGAATGAATATTTCAATTGCAAATTGCTAATGATAATAAATTTAGGCATATCCCCTTTCCCTGCCCGTGGCCCACTAATTTACGTGCTTCATCCTCATTTCCTTGATGCCTTCCCCATTGTACGTTTCCAAAATTTATTGGGACTGGATGCCAGCCCCACTGACTGGAATGGCCACTCAATGTGGACTGTCCCTTTCCTGGTGACATTGATCCTTCACTCTGGTCCCATGCTAGCACCAATTGCTTATCAACTTGTACTGCTAATGCCACTTCTTCCCCCAGCATACTCTGACTATTGCTGGTGCCAAAGCCGCTAGTAAATCTGACTGCAATCCCTGGTGGAACATATGTGAAGATTGGGGATCTGTGACCTGGGCTGCCTTTTCCAGCAGATGGAAAACCTGAGCATATTCTTCTACTGAGCTATGACCCTGGCTAACTGTTAAGAGTGCTGAGCATGCCTCGCCTTTTGCCTCATCTGGACATGCCGCCCAGTTAATCAACTCCACACACTCCTCCATTAGTTTGGCAAATTTCCTTGTACCTTGATAAGTTCCTTCAACCATCCCGCTAATTCTGGGGGTAACGCATCCACCACCTGGGCTAGTTGAAGTGCTAGAGGGGTTTCCCAACAGTTGCTTGAGCCAACTGCGCCTGGAAGTTGATACGTGCAATGACCTGATGAAGTTTTTCTAGCGCCTCCATGGATAATGCCACCCAACTGTTAGGTGATTTGGGTTTTGCCTAGACTTCTACGAATTACAGGGTTGCTACGCCCATAATCATCCCACCACGCATCACAAAAATGCCAGTGAGAACTCTACCATAACCACGGTCAAGAGATGTCAGTTTCATTTCTCTCCGTTAGTGACCACCACTTCCTCTTGGGGACGCCAAAAGATGGAGAGGAAGATATATGAGTTTGTTTTATGTAACGTGTGGGTTCATGCCAATATGCAATGAAGGAGTTGGGAAGTACAAGCCATGTTACCAACTACATGACTGACAAGCCAGCAGAGAACCACCCCTGAACCTGCATTCCATTACCAGAGTTTGCGACGTATTTGTGGACCAAGTTTCCAGACATGTTGCATTCAAGCAGCAGCATCTGACTCCATGAAAAACTGTGAACGAACCAACGCTTGGCCTAGCTCACTGGTCAAACTCATCATTTGTGGCTAATTTTGAATAATATTTCCTTAAATTTAAACTTAAAGTTGATTTTTGGCAATCAATAATCTTGAGAACTTTATTGTGATTTTCTGAGAAACAAAACTGTATTTTTTTGCCATTTCCTCATTTTAAAGCGTTTGCAATGGTTTAATTAACTAAAATACTAAATTAAGCTTTTATGTGAAATCCAAATCATTGCTTGCAAAAGCCTTGCATCCCAAATTATGGAAGTTCAGAGGATTTGAAACACTGGTCATTTAATACGCTTGATCAGCCCTCATTCTCAAATCCCCAGACCTCACCTACGATTTTCATCTCAGATTGTCCTTCTGAATTCCCTGACCCTTTAAAATCAACCTTTGAATTTGCAGGTAAATCAAAAACTTCATTAATGAGGTCGATGTGTAGATCAGGCCAGCACCAATCTGTCACAAATTATGTATAGTTATATTGTTTAAGTGTTCATAGTCAACACAAGGGTGCAACATTCCATAAGTCTTCTGAGCAAAAACTATGAGGGAAGCAATGGGGAGGGCTTGCAAAATACCCACTTTTTAAGAATATTTATTAATTACACCTCCAGTGCCTTGTCTTCCTGCTCCATGTAGTGATATAATGGACAGTTTATATTGATCACATTAACCATCAAACGGAAAGCCATAATACTCAGAATGGAAGGGAAGCAATTAGCCTTTTTTAATAAAATATATCTTTATACTAACAACAAAGCTTAGGGAAACTCAGGAGGTAGGTCAGTGGGAAGGGAGTAGCAGAGATAGATCCCACTGCTGCAGTAGGAGAGAGGGTATCAATAAGACGGAACTTTCCACTTGAGTGGGGATTCTAGAAGGATAAGAAGTTAGCTCCAGATTAGTACTAACATGTTGCCACCGCCACCAACCCACGCCTAAGATTGCCAGGAAACAACAAATTCAGAACCACCATAAACCGTTCACAAAAGCCAAACTTGTAAATAGAGAATGGCACAGGATGCCTCATTGGATATAAAGTCATGGGGCTGAATATGCGCTCAATACTGAAGATCCTGAATCCAAATCTAAATCCAGATCTTGGGAGACTTGCAAATTCATTAAATCACCAGCTTCTCCTGTATCCAAGAGAGCCTAAACAACTATCATATGGATCTTAACTGGATTTTAACTGGAAATAAAAAGTATGTATGATCTTATTTACTATCAACTTCACAGGACATAGCTGGTGGGTAAGGGGTTATCACCAAAATATCTACTTGACTTGTCTCAGAGGAGGGAATCGTTGTGCCAGCTACCTGGATAACCTCAATTTCTGCCTGTTGTACTGAAGGCAACAGAGGCACCAAAGGATTCAACAATATGTTCCCCAGGAGTGTCAGAGTTGACACCAGGAGTTCTATCACCAGAACACAAAATGGCATGGTTGGATAAGATCAGTGGCAACAATGACAAACAATACACCCACATTTGTGACCCATCCAATCTAGACAGGACGTAGGGTGAAAGATAGACTGAGCTTCCATACACTTGACATGGGAAAAATCCTGCCTTTTATTGGGTCAGGAGATACTTGTGACGGTCAAGGCTCTTCCTGACTACCACAATGCCCTGATCTTCCCTACAGCGTAGAATAAGGCTAATATTATTAATAATAATATAGTAAAGTTATAGGGTATCTGGGCATTGACCCTCAAGAATGGTATTCTGATGAATCAGATGTCAACAAAATAAATAAAGTCAATGGCAGAGGTGGCAAGACCTAGCAGAAATGGTGATTAGGCCAATCAAAGGACACCAACTTGAAATCCAATGAGTGTGAGAATGTCAATGGCCAAGAGAAACAGTGGCACAGTATATCAGATACTGCCAACCCAAAATTTTCTGAGTTTGAGAATGTCCATGGCTAAAAGGAAAGTGGCACATCAATTCAGATACTGTTAACCCAAGTTTGCTTTGAAGGGAAAATGTTGAAAACCCTGGAAAATTGAAGCTCAGAAAATCAGGGGGCTGCCAACACACATTACGCTAAAAGAGATTATATATTGAGAGTTGAGAAAAAGGGTGGCCTAGCAAATCAGAAGCAACTGAGAAATAATTGGTTTAGTTAATATAAAAGTTTGCAGTAAGGATGAAACAAAAACGCTAAGCTTTTATTTGTCCTCAAAGCACAAAAATAAATGCAGAAAAGCTTTATAATTCCTGAGGTACTCAAAAGATGTTATAGAATGGGCTCATACAAGGATATCAGAGGCTGAGATTTTTGAGGCAATCCTGCAGATAGCCCGCTGCCCACAGAATCTGTTGGAGCAATTTCCACTATATCCCCCATTTTATAGTAACATTACAACCTGATGAAGGCGCCTAAGGCAACTTCATATTTTATTATATAAATGAAAACCTCAAAAACTGAAATCAATTTAAAATATTTTAAATCAAACTATTGAGATTTTGGGAGTTACTCTGGATTTTGAATAGATAATGGACTATACCTTGGACTTTGAAAAGGCTGTTGCCTCTCTGTACACCCTCTACAGTGGACGGACAATCCTCCTAAGCGTCAGTATTGTCCTTACCATCTTCCAAGGAAATATTAACAATCATTCTCCAAGCCAGAAAACTAAAGATTTAATCACCACCGCACTCTCCTACTTGTGGGTCCTTCCTGGGCCCTCATGCTAACTGTTTTGTGGAAATGTGAAAAGATCCTGTTCATCACTAAATTTCTTAACTGCGGCATAAAAACTGTGATCTAAAATATTGGGCTAGCCTTCCAAGAACCACCATCCTAACTAAAGGTTGGACCTTTTATCCATAAAACAAAACTAACTTAGTGCCCACTTTTTAGGAGGGTGGAGAAGGACAAGAATTTTAGATCACTCTATTATATCATGGAGCTTGCTTAGAAATAATAAGACTGTGATGGCACTCAGGATAAGTTACCACCCAATGCAACAGTCAGAATACTACTGAACATGACTGCTGTCGGGCCACTAGGGAGGAATCATTGGTGGCGCATTTATCTGTGACAGGGCTTCAAAGCTTGCAGCCTTGGACGAGACGTTCTCCATTAGAGTAAAGCAAAATAAAGTAAATAAGAGTTCTGCTGAGAAGTACATTATATAGAATAATCAAGCACTATTTATAGTGCTTCAAAATTTAAGGATAGGAATAGGGATTTTAAGGGTAGTGTCATGGGACCTGTAGGAAAGTCCCAAGACTGGGATAGGTGGGAATAGATAAAAGTGTGGATAGTGATTAGATAACAACTAGGAAATGTTTTATTCCCCAAATTTGGCATAATTAAGGCAAAACCCAAAATTTGGTATTTCAGTTGAATCAAACTCCATTCTCAAAATTATTGGGTCATTTGAAGATTGTGCCCTTCATATGAATATATCGATTTTTCTCCTGGACAAGGCTTTCACTTAATCCAGGGAGAATTATGACAACGCCCTCCCCAAGTCTTGTCCTATGGGGAGTAAGTTGCAACCTGAGGGTCAAGGTAGATAGAAAGCTCAATTTCGGGGATGTACAGAGCCTCATGCTTGATGAAGACTAGGTCAGTGATGCCAGTGCAGGAGTTGTGGAAGTAGAACTTGATACGGTTGGCTAGGGTCCTCATATTTGATTTGGAGGTCTCATGTGTGATTAGGGTTTGAAGCTGGACAAATTTATTGATAAGGCCCTCATAGTTAATTTGGATTGTTCTTTGGGAAAGGTGGTTTTAAGTTTCTTAATCCACAAGCTGCTGTTGGCTGGGAAATCTGATATTTTGAGATGGTTGACTTCGAGCTGCCATTTGGTTTCAAGGTAATTTGTCTTGAGGTCTGATAACTCCAGCCTAAGCTGCAAGTTTTCAATCGTGAGTGTTTTGATCTGGTCAGTCTTTTCCCAGATTTCTGACTGCAGGCCAACCAGCAGCCTTTGTTCTTAAATAACTTCCAACTGGGTGGCCTTCAATTCTGCCTCCATTTGTGCTATCCATTCGCATGTCTCCTAGGCCATCTTGGCCAAGTGGGTCTCAGGCTCTTCAAGCTTTTGGTTCATTTTGTTTGCCATTCAAACCTGGCATCTTGCGATCACCTTATCTGCCAGCAGATTCAGGTAAGGCTCGGAGAAAAGGTCATCAAAAGGGGTTAGCATGGGCGAGCAACCTCACGAGCTTAGAAGGTGACCAGGCGATGGTAGGGTGTGAGCCCTGAAGGTTCTGATAGGGAGGCCTCTTTGAGCGACGCTGAGTCACCATCTCAGGATTGGGGCGAGCATATCCCATTTGAAACCAAAAGTGAACCATGCAACTAGTTTGAGAGGGAAATGCAAAGTGGGCCAAAAGGTCAGCATCAGTAACAGAAGGGATGTTGGCTGGCTTTTGAGCTTCGTTTCCTTAGGGCTCTCGTTTTTGTTAGTATTGGTGCTATCCCAATCTGAGTGCTGAACTGGGTAATCCAGAATTTTTGCTTTAGTAATTTGAGACCTGATCTTGGGAAGGGCGCCATCAAAGTCAGAAAGTGGTATCATTACCAGAAGATAGTCATCAATCTTCACTTTTTAAGAACTCGAGTTTTTGTAGGGATTGGCACTATCCCCATCTGAGAGCTGAACCAGGTAAGCCTGATACTTTATTTTACTATATCTGGTCCGATTTTTAAAGGGGAGCCATTAAAACTGGAAAGCATTAGCATTGTCAGAAAGGAATCATCGAGCTTATCCCAAATGGTGCAAAGGTAAGTCCCAGGTATTTTGCCTGGCATTTGAATCGCATTGTCGCACTTATTGCTTTTGAGCTTCCTGAAAATACCTGCAGCTTGCTGCCTTCAATAGATTGGAAATTGGGTCTCAGCTTGTCTAATTTTATCAATTTGGTGTTGTTGATGTTTTCTGGCTGCATTTGATTTGTCATTCAACACTTTTGGGCTCAAATTGGCTTTGAGCCTTGTTTCCACTTTCTTCTCTGAAACAGCAGAGTGGGAAATGACATTGAGAGGTGGATTTAATTTTTTATTACCTAAATAAATATTATTGTTAGTATTAAAATCATTTTTTGTTCTTTATGAGCATTCCAATTTGTCTGATCTTCACTCTTTAACTGAAGTATAAGCATCAATTTGGTCAGCTTCTTTTTATAGTGTTTCACTTAAAAGAAAAGTCTAAAGAGTTTCTCCTCATAATGGAAACCCCATCCTATAAGCCAGTAGTCATTTCTCTGTGTGATAATTTCCCAAGCGTCTCTTCAGTCAATGTCCCATCCTTCCTTAATATATTTTGCTTCCTGTATATAATAAAGTATTGCCTTTTTCAATCTCTTCACTTTATGATGTTGCTATATTGCTCTTTGACATCTGTTTAAATTATTTTAGGCAGATACAATAAATTGAGTAAGGGCTTGAGTTGGCCTGGTGCTTTGAAACGTACAGGACTTTCACTTCTAGGACACATAAAGCTCTTCTTGGTAAAATCACTTCCCACAGTTACTGCATTGTGGCCATTCCAGTGTAAGTTTGCCAAAAGATCAGGGTCTGGAGTGCCTAATGAGGATTGATAACTCTTATCGTCCAAGGTTGAGGCTATATCCTCATGGTGCAACTTGGAAGCGACCTGGCAGAAAGCACCATTTTGTCAGGCCACCAGGGAGGAATCATTGGTGGCGCATTTATATGAAGGCAGGGCTTCAAAGCTTGCAGCCTTGGACGAGACGTTCTCCATTAGAGTAAAGCAAAAATAAAGTAAATAAGAGTTCTGCTGAGAAGTACTTTATATAGAAAAATCAAGCACTATTTATAGTGCTTCAAAATGTAAGGATAGGAATAAGGATTTTAAGGGTAGTGTCATGGGACCTGTAGGAAAGTCCCAAGACTGGGATAGGTGGGAATAGATAAAAGTGTGGATAGATATTAGATAACAACTAGGAAATGTTCTTATTCCCCAAATTTGGCATAATTCAGGCAAAGCAACGAATTTGGTATTCAAGTTGAATTGAACTCCATTCTCAAAATTATTGGGTCATTTGAAGATTGTGCCCTTCATATGAATATATCGATTTTCCCCCTGGACAAGGCTTTCGCCCAATCCAGGGAGAATCCCAACAACCGCTCACATAGTTTTATTAAAAATTATTATGAGCAATACCATTACCTACCAAGTAATCCCAAAGTTGGTCCACATAACTAAAATTTGGTACTACAAATCAAAATATAATTTAAGTTGAAAAATCAAAAAGTATTTTATTTAAAATAAAACTAAGGGAAGGAAGTGAATAAAATTGGATTGACAACAGGACCTGTTGAGGACTACTGCCTTATAAGCTTGATATTTAGAGAATAATAAAATTAGCTTAGCCAAGTGGACACAACCATGTTCAATTCTGGCAGATCTAAACCCCAAACTTCTCACGATGCTGATATAGTCTCAACCCAGCCAAACTTGTTTCAAAATTTTGTACCAATTTTTCTGATGTAATTTGTTTGACAGATTGATGACAATTTTCCAGTGGATGACTGTTGCACCCATGGCCAAGGTAGGTATGGGAGGTCTTATTGTATATCAAAATAATTTATTATGGCTGAATCTGTTTAGGTCAGACTTGCTTTTCTTGAAGAGAGGAAACAGTTGGTGGGGTTTCAAACCTAAGTGTACAGTGGTCAATTTAATTATGCTGGGTACCAATTTATCACTAATAACAAACCCTGTTTTGGTAGCAGCGATTATTAGTTGAAAGGAGGTCTTTTAGATTTTGATGGTTGACTCAAAAATAACCCTTTGAGAAAACCATCAATGCTAATAGATTACTCCCATTGATGGGTCCCTTGATCCTTCCTGATTTATCTGCATAATCTGCATAATCAAATCATTTCAAAATCGCTCTAATTGTAATAAAATCAGCCCATTTATTATAGCTTGTGATAGCTATGATATAATATTATTATGCCCAATTAGGATGTCACTTAGGTGTAAAGTGGTCTCACGGCATTAACTAATTTGCACCTCCTAAATTAGTGCACTAATGATAATGCACTAAGGCGGAATTTTGGGTTTTATTAATTAAATTGATCTATAAAGCACTAAAAAAGGTATGGGCCAATTAGGGGTGTACTAAGTGCTATGAAAGGCCTGTTGACGTCGCAATTATAGGTGCGTCATATTTATTTTTCATATATTTTATTATCCTTCTCTGTTGTTATTAGTCAAGTTATAACATAGATCTAATCAGATAGATTTTGAGATTAACTTTGCATCCAAAGTCATCTCAATTATGAGAGTAATGTTACCATCAATTGGGCTGAAAAATTTGTAGTTTAGTCAATTCATGGGCTAAATTGACTTGGGGATATTTCATAATCTTGCCTTGACCAGCAGAAAATTGGCATAATATTAATGAACTCAATAAATATATGAGTTTGGCCAGGAGATCCCAAGAGGTATATAATACTGGCACCTAGCCAATCAATAAAATATCATTAGGCATCATTTATCTATTGATCATATATAATTGCTATACTTTAAGTTATTAATTATTGCTATCTATCTTACATCTGTCTGGAGTTCTTATCTGCTGCTCTTATGTCTATTTTAGATAGTTGTATGCGTTTTACTTCCTTAAGAGAATTACTCAGTTATACCTGCCGGAGAAGTAGTCCCAATCTAAAGGGATAATTTCCTATTTTTATGAAGACAGAAGGTCTCAATTTGTTGTTACAAGTAGACTTAAGAACGGTGAGCGTACTGGAGTTACTTAAATATTATTGAGGATTATTGAAGGATACTCTCCCAATTACAAGCAGGAGTTTTATTAGAAAAGTGAGTAAATATCTTTGATTCCCTTGTTAAGTCATTTTTAGCTTGCAACATTGGCTAAATAATTAACATGGGTCATTAACTTCCTGCTGGTGATAGCTTCTTACTAATGCCACCTTGAGACAACCCCCCCCCAATTTTTGCACCAACTTTTGGGTGGTGAGAAGGGGAGTTAGGGGAGCAATCCTTAGATGGTAGGCTGACACCCATTTTCATCTACTACATAAGCTAAATTATCCTGGGAAACAGGAGGGGTATCTGCCTTCTTACCCTCTTCTTTATCCTGAAAGGAAACACCTCATGGTTGAGGCGCAGCGAGTGCTCCCCAGAACTTGCAAATATACCTACTTAGGATGTCCATTGTGATATCAAATTGGGCTTTTTTATGATACAAAAACTTTTATTAAAGCAAAAAGAATCAAAAATCATAGTTTTCCTTATAAAATCGCCTTTATAGGACATTTGCCTCCCAGGCTTCAAAAATAAGAATGTTGTGGGCAAAAATCAGCTGGAAAGAGGAAACGTCAGGCATTTACAAGTCCGCAATAATGAGGAGATCAATTTTAATTATAGTAATGATTTGATCAGCTAAAAGACCATGGCCAATTCTTGGTGGAATACACGCATGAGGTAACACAAATTCAAATACTCCATGGGCAATAAAAATAAGATTGAGCAGTCAGATTACTCTGACCACGCGGTGGACCCTGGGGTGTCCATTGGATGGTACTTTCCCAGCTTAATTTAGGTTCATTCATTCACTGATGCGGTGAACACCTCTTTTATAGGCATGGCGGGGGTCCCCCAAAATAAAATAAGTTCCTCTGATGGGGATTGGATAAAGTTAATTAAATCGTTACATCACAGGTACATATCACCAAAAGTTAACTCCCCATTCATCGTTCAGCCAAAGTGAAGCAAGTTTTCTGAGCTTCAATAGGCTGAACTTGTAATTCCTTATTTGTAATGTAACAAGCCGTCCTGAACTTACCAATGAATTCCCTTTGACCCTCAATACCAGTCTTAAATACTGAATGGTCGGATATTGAGAGGGTTCAATTTCTTTACCCCACAGATTTCCCTAATAAAAACTTATAAAACCTAAACGATTTAGTTTTTACAAGTCATTGTTATTTTATTATAAGCGGTGGGAAAAATCCCCCTCCTTTATATTGTTGGATTTTAAGGTCACTAAGCACCAGCGAGCCATTACCTCACCAAAAATTCAACAAGTGGTGCTCACTACAGGGGTTCCTGTACACCACAAAACCACCAAAAATGATGGAAATAAACCCCTGGCTAGCCTCTATTGAACTCCAGCTAGCTAGTGCTTTGCCCCTCCTCAAAAGGTTCGAGAAGCACACATTGCAAGGCCATTATGGAGCCTCCTCTGAAATCCATAAACTCCCTTTTAGGGACAAGTTTACCCCAGGTGAGGGAAGTGTTGCTTCTTTCCTCTTTATATATAAAGTTGCTATGGAAGGGGTAACGGACTATCTTAAAATCAATTACCTCCTTCCCTGCTTGAGTTGTGGCACTCAAGAGATAATGGTTCTGCAAATGGCCACCCTCAGCACCTGGGTGGAGGTGGAGCAAGCACTCACTGATGAATTCGGCTTCCTAAAAAGTTTAAAAAGGCAAAAAAAGCATTTGTGTTTTAGCCTACAACAGGGCGAATCAGTCACTTCTTTTGCTGAACTCTTATACAATAAAGCTCAAACTTTATTGCTTGCTAAATTGCTACCCCTAAACGATGCTATTGCGGTTATCTTGGCTGGTGTGGCGTCCCATCCTTCCTTGACAACGCATCTCTCTTCCATAAAGTGCTCATTTAAAAGCTTATGAGATATTAAGGAATCCTTGTTAGAGGTGGCTGATATCTATAAACTTAACTTATGCAAGGGTCTCTGAGCCAAATATCTACGCCACCTAGTTTAGCATCTACTATGGCTATTTCCCTATGGAAACCTGCTCCTATGAAACTGGCATCACAAAATTCTTTTTCTTCCCATAACGAAAATTAGATGGTATGGCTGTGAAAGGGCAGTGCTCCTCTTCATCTTCAGCTAAATAGCATAATTGGTAAAGCAGTTGTCCCTTTGCCCTGCCCATCTATTTCTTCAGAGAGGTCATCTCAAGTGGTTTCAAAGCCTTCTCTTCATCCTAAACCCCCTTCTTGGTACCAATCACTCCCACTAACAATGCGTTAAATGAACAGGTCATAAAGTCTAAACTTCCTGCTTCATAGAAGCACACAGCTACGGAGTGACCCAAAGCTGGTGAAGTTGAAGCATCCACCTCCGCGGTGCTATCCCCATCAACCTCTCATTCAGCTAACTCTAGTCTGAAACCTGTCTCCCTGAGGTAGCAAACCCCCCTACATTCAAGGTCGAAACTCAGGCTGTGATAATACCAACGCCTCAGCCAAAAGTTAATAAGGTGGAGGAGCAACCCCAGGATCTATTATCCCATAAGGGAAGTCCTGAACCTACCCCACCTCCTATGGGCTCCCTAATTTGCATTGATAACCCCTCTGACGATGAGTCTGAGGGGGGTGATGAAGACGTTGGTCATTACGTTTTAGGAGCCCCAGGTGAAGTGGAGGTACCTGATTGATTGAAGCTGGAGAGAGTAAATTGGGCTAAGATCCCTCGTCAAACTTATCTTTGGCAAATGATAGGGGGTCTCAATATTATTGACACTGCCAGTGACGCTAACCAGCTCATTGCCAAATTTGATAATCTACCAGTGTGTTCATACCCTGCAGACTATTCAGGAGAAATATCCTGAAACGTCCAACTGACTTGCCTCCACTTTTCATCTAAAAGAGGACCTCACTCTTCCCCCCTCCTTGGGTGGTACTTTAACTAAAGTGTGGGTCATCGTTAATGGAGTGTGGGTTAAAGCTATCCTTGACACTGAGTCCCTAGCGAATGTTATGTCAACCAAGCTCATTAAGAAAATTAATCTGGCCCCTGACCTTGACTACACTCAAGAGTCTGGAACTGTGGGTCCAAAGAATACCCATGCATCAGGATGTACTCTTTCATGCCCATTTGTTTTGGGAAGCTTATTTTGTCAGCTTCAACAGTGGCTTTGACTAATAATACTTTTAATTTACTCATTGGGACCCAGTTCATGCTAAAATATGAAGGGGTTATTAACTTGAAGCAGTGCTATCTTTCCTTGCTTAACTACGAGGTTCCTCTAATTCTGACCAAAAAAGAGCTTAACAAAAAAGATTATGCTTGCAGCGTTGAGTTTCCCACTTCCACCTTAACATTATAATACACCATGGCGGGATGGAATACAAAAAATGTTGCCTCCATCTGTGGACGCCCTCGAGGGTATCTATTTCTATGCTTCAGAAGATGTATTAATTAAAGTGGGTGAATAGAGTGTAGTTGACACTAAGATTACCCTACTTTCTCCCTCAACTTCTTATTGCACCTAACTAGCATTAATGGAGTTTGTCCTTTGGAACCTAGATTTTTACCGGGCGTACTAGACTCTGCCTATCAACGAAATATCAACCTTCTGTTAGGGAATCTCTCCAAGAAAGTATGGTTGTAAAAAAGCATCAAGAGATTGGAAGAGGCATTCTGATTCCTCTTGAGGAAATAAAGCAAGTTCACTGTATTGGATCTATTGCAGATATGGGGTTAACTGCTGACCAAGCTTATGTACCCTACCTTTTGTTCATATCTCCAATGAACTAACCCCAGCTGAGATGTACAAAGTTTACTCTTTACTAGAGTCCTATAGCGACATCTTCTCTACCTCTGGCACTGACTATGGGCACATGAAGGGTTGGAGTCATACCATTGACGTTGGTGATGCTCGGCCTATCTGCTCTAAACCCTATCGCAAATCCAAAGTTGAGTAGCTAAAGATGCAGAAGGAGCTCAAACAGCTGCTGGACGCTGGGTTGTTGGTGGCTTCCCAAAGCCTATGGTCATCCCCCTCCTATTTATAAAGAATAAAAATGGAGGTCATCAGGTAGTGATAGATTATTATAAGCTTACCACTTCACCAAAATGACAGTTATCTTATCCACAACATTAATGACGCTTTGGCCCAACTCTCCAGGTCTAAATTCTTCTCCGCCATACACTTGGTTAGTGGGTATTGACAAATGGATCTTTCTCCACAGGATCAGGAGAAGTGCGCCCTTATCTTCAGAGAGGGTTTGTTCCAACCCACTCGGCTACCTCAGGGGTTGTGTAATGCACCAGCCACTTTTCAGCGGGGATGGATCAGATTATTCAGGATCTCAATCTGAACTGTGTGATTGTCTACTCGATGACATCACATTATTTTCCAAGACCTTCAATAAGCACCTTACACATTTGAGTGAAGTGTTTCAACACTTGTGGGACACTAGCATCAAGCTGAAGCCATCCAAATGTGCTTTCTTCCAAAAGAATTTGGATTTCCTTGGGCACGCTATCTCTCAAGATGGAATTCAGCCCCTTCAAGACAAGGTGGAAGCGATATCTAAAATGCCTTCTCCCAAAACTCTTCATGACATACAGGTATGCTTGGGCATGATGAAGTATTACCATCAATTCATCCCCAAATTCTCCCAGCTTAGTGAGCCTTTTGTACGTCTTTTGGAGAACACCCCTTTCCATTGGGGTGCTGAACAAAAGGCCTCACTTCAGACCCTGAAGGAGTTGCTGCAACAAAGGCGCATCCTCCGTCACCCTGACTATGGCAAGCCCTTTATGCTGTTCACAGATGCCTCCAATTGTGCCGTTGGAGCTACCTTGGCTCAGCTGGATGAAAATGGAGTTGATCAACCCCTTATATTACTTCAGCAAGATGCTATCAAAAGCTGAACGCATCTACAGCTCTTTGAAAAGGAGTGCCTTGCCGTCTTGCTTGCTGTCAAATAATATTGCCCTTTTTTATGGGACATCATTCAAAGTAATTACTGACCACGCTTCATTGAAGTGTTTGAAAAATATGAAAGATCCCACTGGGTGGTTGGCTCGCTGGGTTTTAAGCTCCAGTATTATGATATGAACATTGAGCTCTGAGATGGGACATGCCATATAAACGTTGATGGGCTGACTTGGCTGCCTGTCCTTCACCTTGACAATAGCGAAGATGAGAGTTTGTATGACCTCCTAATGACTCCTGACGCATGAGCTGATGAAGATGAACCAGTACAGAAGATGCTCGCTTGGCACTCCCACAACACAAAGTTAGATAATTGGAAAGTTTATAATAAAGTAGAGGTAAATTTGTTGCCCTATCTCCAGCCATCCGAGTGAGTACCTGTCATCTTAGAGTCTCACACTATAATGGGGCATGGCAGAGTATGCAAAACCTAAGAGTGAGTAAAAGAGCGGTACTGCTGGGAGGGCATCATGGAAAACATAACTGAAGTCTTGTATGCATGCCTAACCTTTAAAAACAAACCAGCTTTAAGACCCAATATCAGTATCAACCTACGACGCCCCACCAACCCTTCCACGCATAAGTTTGGGCGTGATAGGTCCTTTCCCTCAAAGTACAGGTAGAAATCGCTATATCTTGGTCAGCATTGATCATTTCACCAAATGGGTGAAGCTGTAGCTCTTCCCGTTCAGACTGCTAAAGCCACAACCCCTTCTTACACCAGTACATCTTCACCTGGCATGAGTGCCCACAGGTCCTCCAATGTGACAATGGGAAAAACTTTACCTCATGATTGGTAAATCTCCTCACCACTTCTATGGGAGCTCAATATCTCTTCTCAGCCCCTATAACCCATCCACAAATGGTGCGGTAGAAATAGTTAACAGAACCCTGATCTTAATTTTATGCAAAATGGCCACTTCAGACCCTCTCCACTGGGATCTTTACTTTCCCAGTGCCCTTATGGCCTACCAAATTAGCTGCCATCGCATCCTCAAGATGTCCCCTTTCCATGTGTTATATTGGAGAGAGCCTGGGGTGCCAGCATTTTTAGCCAAGGATATTTTCTCTGACCGGATTGATATTGAACAAGCCATAAAAAAGTTGGCCCAACACATCATCCATTTACAATCAGAGGCCATGTATAATTTAGCAAAGACTGTTGCCAAAGAAGGCCAAGCCGCAAATGAGCTCAGGTCCCTTCTTCCTTCATTCCAAGTATCCAACTTTTGTACTATATTACCATAACCAAATTACTCCAAGAAGTGAAAAGCTCGGCTCTATCTGAGAAGGGCCATTTTCAGTCACATACTAGCGAGGGGATGAGTATTCTATCAAATCCCTCGCTTCCAGACTCACAATTTCCAGGTTCATGGCTGCTTCCTTCAGCCATATTCTCCCCACAATATTCTTGAGGGGGGTGATGTCAGACATTTGCCTCCCAGGCTTTAGAATAAGAACGTTGGGGGTAAAAATCTGCTGAAAAAAAGGAAATGTGAGACATTTACAAGTCTACAATAATGAGGAGATTAATTTTAATTATAGTAATAATTTGATCAGCTAAAAGACCCTGGCCAATTCTTGGTGGAATACACGCATGAGGTAACACAATTTCAAATACTCCATGGGCAATAAAAATAAGATTGAGCAGTCAGATTACTCTGACCACGCGGTGGACACTGGGGTGTCCATTGGATGGTACTCTCCCAGCTAAAACCAGGTCCATTCAAGCACTGATTTGGTGAACACCTCTTTTATAGGCATGGCGGGAGTCCCCCAAGTTAAAATAATTTCCTCAGATGGGAATTGGCTGAAGTTAATTAAATTGTTACATCACAGGTACATATCACCAAAAGTTAACTCCCCATCCATCGTTCATCTAGAGTGAAGCAAGTTTTCTGAGCTTCAATAGGATAAACTTGTATATCTCCTTATTTGTAATGTAACAAGCCATCCCAAACTTACCAATGAATTCCCTTTGACCCTCAATACCATTTAAATACTGAATGGTCGGATACTGAGAGTGTTCATTTTCTTTACTCCGCAGATTTTTCTAATATAAGCTTATAAAACCTAAACTTTTTAGTTTTTACAAGTCATTGTTAGTTTATTATAAGTGGTGGAAAAATCCCCCTCCTTTAAATTGTTGGATTTTAAGGTCACCAAGCACCAGTGAGCCTTTACCTCACCAAAAATCGAACAGCCCTACTTGACATAATTAGCTTACATCAAGTATATTTACAATATGCATAAAAATAAATAAAGGTTTATAAGTTTGTTTATATAATAATTATATATAGACTATTGCCAAAGTAAATCGGGTCATTGTTGGAATTTCAGTTGACCACATTATCCAACCCATTGACTGAATATTTAATTCGATGATTGGTGGTTACAATTGGATATCTTATCAATGGTTGCCAACTAAAGTTTAGTCTATTTTCGTTGGGGATCATCCCTGATGGTATCAAGTAAAAATTTGATGAGGGAGCAACACCCAACACTTAAATTATTGTTGGAATCATTAAGAGCAAATGGATGGGGAGTCATCAGAAACTACTTAGTTATTCTAATGCTTGTGTCAAAAGGGTAAAATCATCATCAGACAACAAAACTGAATCAAATTGTTTCAAGTTCCTAACATCAGTAAATTGGTCACCAAACAACTGAGGATTACTTATTTAAGAAAATCAAGGCAAGGAATCTTTCTTTTGCTTTAATACCTAAATTGAAGCCAAATTCAGATTTTTAAAAAAAATACAAAAAACAACAGCTTTAATGAGCTAAAACTTATAAATGTCAATTCAATTGATACCTGCTGTGTAAGTCCAGGGTATCTCCCTTATGCGTAGATTGGGCAATCTTCCTGTTCCCAAATATAAAGGGTCCAAAGAGGGTGGCTGTACCCCTCATTACCCAGTGTGACCTCACCCACATGGTAGACGAGCGCTGGGTAACATCCTTCCCTCTTCAGATTCCTCCCCCAGCTCCCTTGCTCACCTTAGCCAAACTTATCTGTCAGATTAAGGAAATCTTTGTTGAGATCATCAAATAGAAGTTGAAGATTCTGAAACTGATGGGATTTAAGCCTGCTGATTGGGAAATGCATGCAAAAAAAAGGACAGATAAATTATCAGGTGGAATTGTGGACAGTTTTGACCCTTTCACCCATATGATTGGTGACACCAATCCCCCTCAAAATATTTGGGGATGATCTCTGATGTGAAAATGATATCTTCAGAAATCATTGTCAACAGTTCAAAACCCTTATTCAGCAAAATGGGAGTTGTGGCTGATGAAACTCATTTGACCAAACGAACAGCCCAGCGACTGGTCACGGGTGGGTTGGGCATCCTGAACCCATTTCCAACCAATTGGGACCACCCCTACGTGGAGTGGCCTTGGGGAATTCCCATGGCTCATCAGGCCAGACGCCATCACGCTAACTAACAGAAACGTAGTTGAGCTTCAGTTCAGGCGTTCAAGGTCAAACTGACAGTGACTCAGCCTGCCATCAAATTCTTAAATGTCATTTTTATTTGAGATTATTTTGCTACATTCCCCAAAATATGCCGGGTTAGGTGAATTTGAGGGACCCAATCCCTGCTTGGACTCCTCACAATAGAACACTATTTAATAAATTGCCTTGCGCTGAGAAAATTGTTGGGCAATTTTTTCCTTTATTTTCTCAATAGAAATCCTTTCCTCAACTTTAGTTTATGTTGAAAAACAAACTGCCTTTTATGCTGGCATTCTAACACCCTTTGGGGTTTATGGTCATGTTCATATGGTATTTCGCTAGATGTCTATATGTGATTATGGCTCATATGCAGTTTTTGGCGGATCTCCTTCCCAGTTCCATAACCGTCATACTAGCAGCAGTGCCTCTGTCATTCAGGTTTGCTGTTTGGGTGCTTCAGCTCTTAGGCTGGCAGGCCGGTCTAAATTTAACTTGCTGTTTGCCTGACATGCTGCCCCAGCTTGGAGTGGTGGTGTACTGCCATCTGGCATTTTTTGGCCAATGCCAAAGTGTGCCTGTACTGGCTCTGCTAGCCCTCCCAACACTACCAGGCGTTATGTCCTCCTTGGGACTTAGCACACCACTTTGCAAGCTCTCAAGTGGTGCTCCAGAGCCCTTTGGTACTCCCATGGAGCAATTTGAATTTCAGCCTTCAGGTCGAATATATGAATCTTTTTCATATGCTAGCGTGGCCATCATTGAGATGGCCACAGCAGTTTATAAAACTGCCATCTATATCAACTTCCACCCTTTTAAGGGTATTTTGATCTTGGCTTCCATTCAGAAGCTGATGCGGCAGCAGCATCTAAGCTGCCAATAATCTACAAAAAATACTCATTCCCACTGTTTGCACGTGGCTCCCAGATGAGGCCACTTTGGTGGTCCAGTTTGCCAGTTTGCCATCGTTTCTATTCCCCAAACGCCTTCACCACAAATTGATGTAGAGTTTGGACATTTACAGTGCAGACCCCATCTTGCAGTTTGTGGTTCCCCGATGGGGCGGGTCAGTTGGCAAGGCTTTGCACCTTTGTGACAATCCTCCCTTTCCATCATAACACCCACCTTGCGATTCCCCCCCTCACAGTGATCAGATACACACTTAATCATCCTTTTTGGGCACATGTCAAAAATGGCTGCGCTATATGCCCCTTGTGCTTTGAATTGGATCATT
This sequence comes from Massospora cicadina, assembly GCA_022478985.1. NCBI lineage: Eukaryota > Fungi > Entomophthoromycota > Entomophthoromycetes > Entomophthorales > Entomophthoraceae > Massospora > Massospora cicadina. Next base: position 88,867 of record JAKSZP010005610.1, read on the forward strand.
TGGAGTGCAAGTGCACCATGGCTTCCACCTCTGCCACCTCCGCTACTCCTTTTTCTGGCGTCAGGATGGCTGCTGCCTTGCCCAAATTTTTTGGGTGGGGCACAATCCTCCCGTCCCAACCTTAGCTAATTCTGGCGCTGCTTCCAAAGCAGCAGCCAATCACAATTTTGAAATTATTTAAAATTTAGTCAAAATAACAGAATCCTGAGCCAATGGCTGAGTCAGTTTTGGCTGATTTGCCTTGGTCAACTGTTCACAGTCAATCAGGATCTTCCACTGCATTGGCTCTGGTGGCTGGCCTGTCATTAGCCGATTTAAATCCATTTGAGCACTTGAATAAATTGATGAGATGGATTGGCCTTATAATGTTAAGCCCAATTTCGCCTTAGAGAAATTTTTGCAAATACCCCCAATTCATGTCCCCACTGTTTTAGATCTAAAAATAATTTCCCTAATAATAAAAATATAACAAAATGGTGGTAGAAGCAGAAGCTGCTCCCGCCAACACCCTCCTCTGCCAACATCTTCATGGGGCGATGGTTCCCTTATTGAGGGTATTCCCATTCCAAATTTCCCCCATGATTTTGATGAGGATGCAAAATATGAAATTGAGGAGCTTGCTTTTGGTGCGATCTGTGCCTGCATAGATGCAGAAAAACCTCTATTTTCAACCCCAATTACCCTCAAACCTGCCAGCGCATCAAGTCTTTCAATTGTGTGCCAGCTCTCATCACTTTTGCTGAGCATCAACTTGCTTAATATGCTGAGGCATGAACACTGCTGGCCTCATTAACAAAAAAAACCCCCAATTATACCTCCTTATGCCACATGTCGCTGATACTCGACCCTTATGCTGTCTGCGATGGTCCACTAGCTAAATTGGGCGCTGGACAAAAGCTTCCCCAGAGCATCCTCAACTTCTGATATGGCTTCCTAGGATGATAACTTAGGGGATATTAGGAACTTTTTATTTTCTAATAATCCCTTTATCTGGCGCATTCACAAATAAAGATGCGTGGTGGCTCCCCCTTTTGGGTTGGGCACCACTAGTGCTAAAAAAGAAAATAAAGGCAAGGATACCCGCCAAGCTTTGGTGCCTAAAACTTAAAGGTCAATCCAACATAGGGTAACAATTAATTGATTCCAGTAGACAGCTAAAAAGCTGTGCGCCGATTATACTATAAAATCCTCCAATAATTCCCTAATAAAATTATATCCAAACTTGATAATAACTTAGTTGGTATACATAGGTTGTTTAACATTACTCTTGAGATAAGAGTGCATGGATCAAATATACTTAGGTTGGTTTTATCAAGTCTCCTCTTGGATCTACAAGAAGAGATAGGTAAAATGTTCCCTACCAGTACCAGAATATCTTCAAGATGAAGAAGCACCTATCTAGAGTTGGACAATCTAATCATCAGGGCCTTTGGGAATTCAACTTTACTAGGAGACTTCATACTATTGTTGCCCAATTTATCAATTTCAGTCAAATCAGCGCAAGTGGTCAGGAATATGTGCAGTTGAAATCAGTAATTTTGAGCGAGCTACCATCCAAGCTACCCTGATTTTAACAATTGCTACTGACTACAGGGGTAGTTGAGTTGTCAAAAGCTAATTCCAATCTACAATATCTTATAAGAGTGAGCTATAGAAGCTCTTACAGAAATACAATCTATCAATCAGAATGTGCTTAGCTTGGCATCTCAAGCTGATGCTGATACCTTGGAAGAGCGTGTAATCAAAGCAGAAGAAACTAAAACAATTTAGAAATTTAAATAAAGACCTTTGTGGGAAAATTGCTTCTTTGAAGCGGAAAGAGTGCAAATTTATTAAGGAAAATTCCCTCCAAAAAACCAAATGTGAAGCCAACCAAGAACGCATCAGACAGATTCATGAGGATATGGCGAAAATTTTGAAGTGTATTTACGGAGTTAGAAAATCATAAATGTGATTTTGCACAATTTGAGGCAAATGAAGCTGACTGAAATACAAGTGAACCCCTAATTGGGAAGTCACCTCCACCCCAAAAATATGCCTAAATTGTTCGCTAATGTGTTGAAAATAACTCCCAAAGCCACTCCTATGGGTACTCGAGTCATTGGGAAAGATTCTCCTGTGAGTGGAGTAACTAGGAATTTCAACCTATGACAAAATTGCCCGCGTTTCACTGGTATAATTCCCTGGCGTTTTTCTATCTCTTTGAGATTACCATGTTTGGTTATGCAGACCATCAGAAAGCAGTGACCATAATAAACTGTCTTAGCACTGATTGCCAGAATTTGGTGCTACCTCCCCTCATTGGGGACAACTTTTGTACACTGAAGCAAAATCAGTGATCATGTTGGAATTTGGAATTCCTACTTGGATGGCAAATTGAAAACAAGTATTAATGGGAATTCAATTCCACAAGGATAAGACCCTGGCTAGTTTTGCCAATTGGTTTTACCAAGAATCCCAGATCTTGTCAGGGAAAAAATTGCTTACTGACTTTGATACACGCATATCCATGCAGATGGCACTTCATCCCTACCACAAACTGCATTAGATTATGTCATCATAACTAGTAACTGAAATAACAACCTAACAGATGGTGGACTATCTGAAGATGTTGGGAGAAACTTTTGATGCGCCCAATCAATTTTATGAGGAAATTCAAACTGAGGGTGATCAAAGTAAAGGAGGGAATAGAAGATGACGTTACAGAGAGCATTTAAAAGTCATTGATCAGCAGAATAAAGTTATAATGGGGAAGAAACCCAATGGATCCAAAATGAAGAATAAATCAACTAGCCACTATTGGAAAAGTGGTGCGACAGGACAATTTGCTACCCCAAAGTTGGGAGAAGAAATCACAATGATTTATGAATGTTATGATTCCTCAAGTGGATGAAGAATCTGCCCAAAATTTGGGGAAAGGCCTTTAGGTCTAGATGAAGAACTATCTGGCACTTCTAGAAAACCTTTTCCACCAGACATCTACATGAAATAAAGCAGTTGGCCAGACCAGCTTGGGTCACAACCAGGTCTGCCATGAGAAGTCTTAAAGTGTTATTTGAGATTGAAATGAAAGGCAATTAATCCAGAGAGTAATGGATGGAGTTAGTAAATCTTAAATTAGTCAATTAATGAGAAAGGCAAGAGATACCAAAAGATACGATTAGATCCAGATGAATTTAAAAAAAAATGTTACCAAATTAATCCATATAAGTAGGGGATCATTTACATATCCATCAGCATAATTAATCTGAACATTTGAGTCAGCAAATAATGATGGAGAATTAAAAAAGGAAAAAAGTTAATGCCCTATGGATGGGACCATTTAAAATTATTTCCAAGTCAGCAAATGATGCCTATAAAATCAAGAATAATAAAGATAGTCACATATTCAATAGAGTCTGTGGAATACTTAAAGTATTGGACTTATGAAATAATAATATCAAAATAAATGAAAAAAGATCTTTTCTTTCTCGTTGCAAACACTTTTGCAACCTATTCAATTCAAGACTGAATCTAGTTTAATAATCTCTCAGAGGAGATTAGTCTGCGCCCATGTCAGGGAGCAATTGGGCAAGCAAGGTAAGAGGAGCAGGCGGAAGGCCCGCGGCCTCCAACGTTTGAAAACGCCCCGGAGAATCCAGCGGAATAGACAAAAATCTCAAAAAACTGGCAGTCACAATCTCCCCAGAGATACTCGCGTGGCAAGCATGATGCAACCAGTACATCAACACGCCACATTCCCAGCCACTTTCGTTGGTGGAATTTGGAGTCCGTGTGTATCTGGACATCCAAAAATGGCCTTATGGGAAAAATTTTGTGAAGATGTACACAAAATTTTCCCAACTGCGGTGTACGTTGCACCTCACTCCATGTCATGCGGTTGGCTGGACCTAGGTTTCAAAAGCAAAATAGCAGCAGATGAGGCTGCAGCGGTGCGCATAGTGGTCAAACTCCCCAAAGGGCAATGGGTCATCAAAACCAAATGCATCAGATGGACAAAATCAAACCAAATTTTCCTCACGTTTGACTTTTTGCCTACTACGGTAAAACGTGACATTTTGGAGCAACACCTGAAAGATGGTCTCACCGTATATGGTGAAATACAATCTTTTGAAATGCAACGCTTCATGCTGATGCCACACCTGTGCACCGGCAAAGCCATCACAGTTCTGACCCCAACTTAGGAGATTGCAAAGGACCTAACCCAGATCCTGCACTCCACTTTTATTGATATTGCAGGGCATACCACCCACCCATTCCAGGTGACCATAGACAGCGCGCCCCCCATTTGCACCCACTGTGACACATTCAGCCATAAGGCGCATGCATGCCCCATCAAGGAGGGCGTCACATTCCACGAGCACCCCTCAGTGGCCATGGCCAGTGGAGAGGCGCACTACAAACCAACCGCAAGCACCAAGGAGGCTTTCCCGTGGGGAGCACAAGGCTGCTACCTATTGGTAAAGCTCATCTCCCCACAGGAGTGGAGGAAGGCCAAGCAGGCCCATAGGGCCGCGGCTAAGGAAGTGGCCAAGGCCACCACCGCCATCCCACACTCACAATGCCAGGAGGACATGGAGACCTTCATGGCAGAAGCAACTCAGGAATCCATCATCCAATCGGATTGGGAAGCCCATGCCGAGCGGGCCACTCAATCCGAGGATCTGATGAGATATTCAATCTCACCCAATTGCTGCACCCAGGCTCTGGTTGAAACTGACTTGGGACCTATCTAACTGAAAAAAAATTTTGACCCACTTGACGGTGCACCAAACTCATCCGCACCACAAAAAATTCATCTGACGTCGGGAAAACAAAAAGTGAAGGCCAAAGCCAATGCGACTCTTTCTGCAAAAATCAACAAAAACCCCAATAGCGTTGCTGCTAACACCCATGCTGCTGTGAAAGCCCATGGGGACCTTGAAGAGGCTGGTGGGCCTGGGGGCCCACCCCCTCACACCTAAGGTGCGATGGGGGAAGCCTTCACTCTAGGGATGTTGAATATCGCCGGACTCAAGGCCTCCCCATTCCAGGCTAGGAAACTGAGTTTTTTACAACATAATTTACCCGTGGATATCCTGGCCATCCAGGAGTCCCACTGTCCATGAGGTTCTGAGGAAGCGTGGAAAACAATGCTCCTCCCATTCCTATCCTTTTGGTTGAAGCACTGTGGGGTGCTAATTTGGAAAAATAATTTTTTAAAATCACATCCTCAGAAACATTCCTAAATGGCTGAGTGCTCATCATCACCTTCTCATGGGCTGATGTTGCACATGCAATCATCAACATCTATGCCCCAAACGGTGCACACGAGCATCAGGAATTTTTCTCATCGGTCAAATCCCTCCCACTACCCCCTGATTCTTTCCTAGTTGGTGACATGAACTGTTGGCTAACCTCACCAACGGACCGGTGGCCTCCCTCACCCCACGCCCCACAGGGTCACATAGAACTATGCATTCTAAAAGCCACCCTAGGGTTAATGGATGCACTGCTGTGACATGCCCCACTGCTCGAAAACATGACATGTCCCCACATCCACAACAGCCAATTAAGGTCCATGACCCGCATTGACCTTATTCTAATGCCGGCGAAATTCCAACCCCACATCTCCCACTTCAAAACAAAAAAAATGGAATTCTCCGACCACCAACTGGTCTCGATAACCTACCACTTACCCATCACAGTTGCAAAGGCCCACATTGGTGCAAAATCCGCCCCCCCCCGAGCTTGCATCACCAGGATTTTCCACGTGGGTGGAAGAGGCAACTTTGGCAAAATTGTTTGTTGCACTGTTTTGCGCGGACCCCATTTCCACAGGGCAACTTTCAAAGAGGACACTATCCACCACTATCACCATCTCTCCTCCAGATGCTCATGAGCCACATCAGCGGTTATCTCATGTGCTCTGGCAGAATTGGCCCACTTGGAGTCCAACATTCCAGCCACAGGATACAGCCCTGCATGGGGCCAGAAGTGGGTGGAGGCAGCCACCCACCTCAACGCACTCAAAAGGCAACACAAACATCGGTTTTGTGTCCAATACAGGGCCACACGCATCACTAAAGGTGACAAGTGCACTGAATACTTCTTTAAAAAAAATTTCGCACCATACCAGAGTGTGGCCTGCACACAGGTGCGAAGATTGGATAATTCCATTGCGGACACACTGGCTGAAGTGGCAATTAAAACGCAAAAATATTACACCGAGTTATACTGAGCTGAACCAATTCAGCTAGGCGAAATGGCAGAATTTCTCAACTGAGCTCATATCTGCACCATTTTCCAATACCCGGAAATAATGAATTTAATCACTCCAAACAAATTATGGACAGCCATTTGCGGTGCGCCAAACTGAAAATGCCCAGGCCCAGATGGCATTCCATATGAGTTCTACAAAAAATATTTCAAATATATATCCCCATTGCTGCTAGCCTCACTTAACCAAAGCCTGTTGGAAATGCGCCTCCTACCAGGAGGACATGAGGCCTTTACTGTCACACTCTTCAAGAAAGGGGATAAGCTTGACTTAGCCAACTGGCGCCCCATTTCTCTAACAAACACAGACACCAAAATTTTAACAAAAATCATGGCTAACCATTTAGGGACTGTAGCATCTGCCACCATCTCCCCAGAACAATTCGGTTTAATCCCCAGAAGGTCAATTTGGGATAGCGTGCACTCTGTGGCTAATGTATGTCAATCCACAGCCTCTGGGGCACTTGTATTCTTGGACCAACAAAAGGCCTATGATAGAGTAAACTGGGAATACCTCAGGGCCTGCCTCCATCAATTCCGCCTACCCCCCCCCCGCTTCATAAACTGGGTAATGCTGCTCACAGAATCTGCAACAATGGCAGGGCGTGGCCCAGGCTTCCTAACGGAAGTAGTCCGCCCTCAAAGGGGCTTGCAACAAGGGGACCCC